>JAYJMJ010263026.1:0-14229 GCA_036873875.1 Laminaria ephemera | reverse complement strand
GATGGCAAGGGTGTTGCGCACTTCCTGGTGCACGACGGAGTTGCGGCCACCGAGGCACTCACTTCCGTAGGGCTTGCCGTGACCGCCTGTAAAGAGGTGCTCGTTCAACGCTTGGATCAAGAAACGCCGGGTCAATTGGGTTCATTCTGCGGAGCGATGGCCGCCGCCGGCGTCAACATTGAGCTTCTCTACAGTGACCACGACCATCAACTCATCGTGTTGGTAGACGACGTTGCCGCCGGTCAGCAGGTATCGCAACAGTGGATGACGAACCGGGACCAGTAGGGGCAAGCGGTCGCACCAAGAACTTCGGAAAATCTACCAATGCTCGGATGAGTAACGCCTCATGGCGGGGATCAGACGAGATGGCGGGGATCAGACGAGGTCTTCGATCGCGCGATAGGGCACATCGGGGAAGCCGTAGTAGCCCGGACCCGCAGCGTTGGCCAACGCATCTGGTGTACGGAAGCAATCGAGGCCGCGCATCCCGACGACGGTCACAACATCGCCCGGAGCGATATCGGTCGAGGTATGCGCTGTGGCAGTGGCAGTATCGATGATCGAAATGAGATCTGGGCTGCACACCCACGGCTCCCCATCGAGCCAGGTGACATGGTTTTCATTCTTCAGCCAGATCTTGAGGTTCGACGGCTTGGGGCTCCCGGGCAGCGTCCCTTCAAGTTCGAGCATGCCAAACATATAGCCATCTCGATCCTCCCAGGTTTTGTCGATGACCTTTCCGTCAAAGAGTCGCCAAGCGTCGGCGGCTTCAATCGTCGCGGCCACTGGATCCTCTCCGGCGGAGCGGGCCTCTCGAGCAGCGCGCCCGATGTCAAGGACGAGTGAGAGGGTGCCCGGCACGATGATGCGCTTCATCTCGCGCCCGTCGAGTGGTGTCGACGCGATGCTGGTGCCGTCGATGCCGGCCAGCGACAGCATCTTGGTGATGCGTTCGAGCATGTACCCGTTGACCACGCGAGGAATGACCGCCACGTTGCCCCACGAGTCGACCGAGGTGAGCGGGTGGCTGTCGATGTCGTGGATGAACGGGGTGCCCTGCATCTCGTCGGGTGCAGCCCGACCGGTGTAGTCGCCGTCGGGAACAACCAGTCCGAGTCTTGCTGCCGCCACGATCGGGCCGGGTGAGTTCGCCGCCCCGATCTCGACCGGCACAACAGCGCTGACTTGACGACCAAGGTGATGTCCCAGCTCACCGATGGCCTCGACGAGGGCGTCATCGAGCGATTGTGGATTGCTAAGACCGAGCGATTCGATCAAGGCCGCCGTTGCGGGATCGGGCGGAGCGATGGAACCCGAGGAATACGCCGTGACCGTGAGGGCGTCATCGTCGATGGCGTCGATGTCGACCCAACCAATGTCGAGGTCGTCGGCAAGCGCAGCTCGCAGAGTCTCCATGCCGACTTCGGGGCTGCCGCCGCCGCCTGTGCCCAGGTAAAGGCAACCCTCGACGAAGTCGGCGCAGTTGGTTTCGGTCGACAGCGTCGTTCGATTGGTCACTTGGGGGCTCCTGAAGGGGTGGAATTCTGTGCCGTGGAATTTATTGCCGCGTTCGAGGCAAGGAGCGCGGCGGTGTAGGGGTCGTGCGGGCTAGAGAACAGTTCCTCGGTTGGTCGCAGCTCGACGATGACGCCCTTGCGCATCACTGCGATCCGGTCGGCTAGGTGCCGGGCTACAGCGAGGTCGTGAGTGATGAAGAGGTAGGTGAGGCCGAGGTCTCGTTTAAGTTCTGCGAGAAGATCGAGAACCGCTGCTTGGACCGATACGTCGAGAGCGGACGTTGGCTCATCAAACACGATGAACTCCGGATCGAGGAGCAGCGCTCGTGCGAGCACAATTCGTTGTGCCTGGCCGCCGCTCAGTTCATGCGGCCGGCGATCGAGAAGGGAACTGTCGAGTTCGAGACGGTCGACCATCTCGTCGATGCGACGTTGCCGCTCTGCCCGGTCGCGGTTGGTGTGGATGCGTTGGGGTTCATGGAGTTGCCAACGCACACTCTTTCGAGGACTCAAGGCGAGCAGCGGGTTCTGGAACACCATCTGGAGGCGATGCTGCACCTCGCTTCTGTTGCGGCGACTTTCGCGACGAGGTAAATCGACCAGCGCGACTCCGTCGAAGGTGATCGACCCGGTGGTTTGAGGCACGAGTCCGGCCACCGCGTTCGCCAGCGTCGACTTGCCGCTGCCGGACTCACCGACGAGTGCGAGGGTTTCACCACGTCGGACCGAGAGGTCCAGGGCATCGAGGACAAGGTTCGTACCCCGGTCGCGCCCTCCTCGTCGGTACTGGACGGTGACATTGCGAAGTTCGAGCATCGGTGAAGATGGCTCTTCACCGGCGAACCTATCCGCTCTATTCCCGGGCATTGCCGCGACGAGCATCTGCGTATAGGGCTCTTGGGGATTCGAAAGAACGTCCTCGGTAGCGCCGCCCTCGATGATCTCGCCGTCCTTGAGAACGATGACTCTGTCAGAGATTCGGCGTATTACCGCAAGGTCGTGGCTGATGAAGGCGATGCTGAGTCCGTGCTCGTCGCGCAGTCGAAGAAGAAGGTCGAGGATCTGGGCCTCTGTAGTGACATCGAGCGCTGTTGTGGGCTCGTCGGCCACGAGAAGTCGCGGCTGCTGCGCCAGAGCCAGCGCAATTACGGCCCGTTGTTGCATCCCTCCTGAGTACTCGTGGGGGTACGCATCGAGGGCACGCTCTGGTTCGGGGAGTCCGACCTGTTCGAGAAGACCGGCAAGCGCCGCTCGGTCGGTTGTTCCCGCAGCGAGCCCAAGCTGGAATCCAATGGTGAACACCGGGTTGAGCGCTGCGCCAGGGTTCTGGTAGATGAGCGCAGCCATCTCACGCACACGGTCGGCGGATTCTGCTGGCGACCCCGTGGCTCCTTCTACGCTGACCGAGCCGGTAACGATCGCGGAGGTAGGTGTGAGTCCGAGCAACGCTCGCATGCTGACGGACTTGCCGGAACCAGACTCGCCAACGATTCCGAGGATCTCTCCGGCGTGAAGCTAGAAGCTCACTTGGCGCACCGCGTGGACCTCACCCGCCGGGGGCGTGAACGTCACCTCAAGGTTGGCGACTTCGAGGATCGGAGCGCCGGTCATCGGTTGTCCGCTTTGAGATCGGTTACTTCATGGATGACATCGCCGACAAGGTTGAACGCAAGAGCAAGAACCGTCACCGCAACGCCGGCGGACCCAGCGATCCACCACTGGCCACCCAGTACATAGCTTCGGCCCTCTTCGATCATCAAGCCCCAGTCCGCACCGGGCGGGCGAGTGCCCAACCCAACAAAGCTGAGGCCCGCCGCTGTAAGTATCACTGCGCCGAGGTCTGCGGTGGCTTGTACCCAAACGGGAGTCATCGCGTTTGGCACGATGTGGCGGCTAATAATTTGATAGTCGGGGACGCCCATAGCCCGTGCGGCTTTGATGAACGGCCTCGCCCGAAGGCTCAGCACCTGTGCGCGAATTTGGCGCGCATACCAGGGCCACCACGAAACGGTGATTGCGATGACCGTGTTTCGGGTGCTCGGGCCGAGCGAAGCGGCGACAACCACTGCGAGTAGAAGCGGCGGGAAGGCGAGGAAGACGTCGGTGATGCGCATGAGTACTTCGTCGATCCAGCCACCAAAATATCCGGCAATGGCACCGATGATCACACCGATGACCACGGCGACAATGACCACACCGAAAGCGATGAGTAGAGCCGTGCGGGCGCCGAAGAGTAACCGAGCGACGATGTCGCGCCCGACGTCGTCGGTACCAAGCCAATGGTCCCAACTCGGCCCTTGCAGACGGTTGAGTAGGTCGGGGGTACCCCGACCCTGGTCGGCGTAGGGGGTCAGGGCCGGAGCAAAAAGTGCTGCGAGGACGAAGAGTGCAATAACGACCGCAGCAACCATGCCGAGGCCGCTACGACGGAACCGCCACGCAGCGGAGCCCGGGGTGCGCAGAGCCGAACGGTGAAACATCGCGGTGATTGTCGCGGTCATGAGAGCACCACCCGCGGGTCGATCTTGGCGTGCACGAGGTCCAAGAGCAGGTTGACGATCACATAGACAACGGTGACCACGAGGGCTGCAGCGGTGATGACGGGAAAGTCGAGTCGCACGATGGCGTTGGTGAGGTAGCTGCCGATCCCCGGCCAGTTGAATACGACCTCAACCAAGAAGGCTGACGAGATCGAGTAGGCGAAGGTCAGGCCGAGAATGGTGAGTGCCGGTGCCAGGGCATTCTTCAAGGCCAACCGGTAAAGAACGGTGCGTTCTGGAACGCCAGCAAGCCTCGCCGCTTCGATGTACGGCTCGTTGAGCACATCGATCATCGAGCCCCGGATCAGACGAAGAGTGAGTCCGGTCGGGTACGCCGCCATAACCGTCACCGGCAGAATGAGGTGCCGGATGACGTCCCAGACATTTCCGATGTTGCCCGAGAGTACCGAGTCGATGAGGAAGAACCCTGTTGGTTCGTCAAACAACACATCGGGCGAGGTTCGGCCTGAGAGAGGGAGCCAACCCAACCGGCTTGCCAAGAACAGCTGTAGCAGAAGCGCCGCCCAGAAAACTGGAATTGATACCGAAGTCATCGCAAAGAGGCGCAGGCCTCCGTCGCCCAGATTGTTGCGACGCGATGCGGCAATGACCCCTAGTGGAATGCCGATGAGCATCGAGACGAGTGTTGCAAGCAAGGCCAGCTCGAGCGTTGCGGGGAAGAACTTGAGGAGGTCGTCAAAGATCGGGCGTTTGCTTGCAAAGGAGATGCCCAAGTCGCCCTTGGCGAGGTCGCCAAGATAGGAGGTGTACTGGGTAGTGATTGGGGCGTCGAGGTTGAGGTCGACGCGAACCTGCTCGATCTGCGCTGGTCGTGCCCTCGGCCCGGCATACAACGATGCGGGGTCCGAGGGCACGATTCGTGCAACAGCGAAGGTAATGGTGATGACGCCGAGCACCACGAGCAAGCTCGTGACAACCCTGCGCAATAAGTAGGGCATCGTCGTAGGTTGCCCCGCAGGACTAGCCCCGGGTCAACTCGTAGAACCGGACGACGTTTGAGTACGCCGGGTTCGGCACGTAGCCATCGATGTCGTCGGCGATCACCGACACGTCGGGCACATCGAGCATAAAGACCGCAGCGTTGTCCTCGATCAGCATGCGCTGGGCGTCTTGGAACAATGCGATAGCACCGTCGCGGTCCGTCGCGGTGATGGCATCGGCGTCGAAGATGGCGTTGTCGAAGTCCTCGTTGCTGTAATACCCGAGGTTGAAGAATGGTTCTTCTTCAGAGGCGAACAGTGAGAAGAGGTAATCCATCGGGGTCACGAACGTCGGGAACCAGAACATCGTGAAGATGTCTTGAGCGTTCGCCGCATCTGACTGTGCGAGCTCGAGGCGGGCGTCGAACGTGAGGGGATCGAGTACTAGGTCGATACCGATGGTCGCTAGGTTGGCTTTCCATACCTCGCCAATTTGTTCCTGCTCGGTGGTGCCAGCGTCGTAGCTGTAGGTGAGCGAGGTTCCTTCGGCGCCCGCCGCCGCAATGATGGCGGCAGCGGCGTCGAGATCGGTTTCGGGAAGGTCGAGGTCGGTTGCCGCACCCCAAACGGTCTGGGGAACGATGCCTTGGGCTCGACTTGCTTCGCCGCCGTAGAGTGCCGTAGCAACATCGTCGTAGGGGAATGACAGCACGAGTGCTTCCCGCATTTCGGCCGAAAGGCGCTCGTGGTTCAGCATCCCGAACAGGTTCGTCATCGACACGCCTCGTTCGACCGAGACGCCGTCTTCGCCTTCGAGAGCGTTGTAGCTGTCGAAGGGGAGGTTGTAGGTGTAGTCGGCGTCGCCGCTTCGAACGAGTTGCTCGGCGAGGACGGGATCCTCGACCAAACGGACCTCAACGTCGGTGATCTGACCGTCGGCCCAGCCGCCCCAGTAGTCCTCGTAGCCGCTCAACATTGTTGAGCCAACCGGGTCGAACGAGGAGATGTTGTACGGGCCGGTACCGCCGGCATTTCCAGCGTTGAACCAGTCGCTGTCTGCCGCAGCAGCTTCAGCGCTCATGATGTAGGCGCCGTAGTTTGACGACAGGGCAAGGTCGAGCGGAGCGGGGAACTCCAGCACGAACTCGACGGTGAGGTCGTCGACCACGTTGGTTTCGATCACCGGTATGAAGATGAAGGCTGCGCCAAGATCGAGCTCGACGGTGCGGGCTACCGATGCGGCAACGCTTTCGGCGTTCATTGGGGTGCCGTCGTGGAAGGTCACGTCGGGCTGGAGGTTGAAGGTCCAGACCGTGGCGTCCTCGTTTGATTCCCAGCTCTCGGCAAGGCCGGGGGAGAGGAGGTCGGCGGAACCCGGCGGGTTGTAGACCGTCAACGTCTCGTACACGTTCTGGAGCACGATGTTCTCTGTGCCGAACGACGAGGATGGGTCGAGATCGAAGATGCCGAATGGCATGGCGTAGACGAAGCTGTTCGAGGCAGGATCGTCCGACGAGACGTCGTCGGTACCCTGCTCGGTGTCGGAATCTGTCGACTCGTCAGAAGAGGATTCTTCCGCTGTTGAATCTTCGGCGTCCGATGGGCCATCACTGCCACATCCGCTTGCGAAGATGATGATGGCGGTTAGTGCTATCAGTAGTCTCTTCATTGCCCCGAACTTCATTGCATCCCTCCAAGGTTGCTAGTGCGTCAGTGATGCTAGGGTTTCATTGACAATCCTGCAACAAATAGCCTTAGGAAATCACAAAGTTGAAACTTGATCAGCTAGATTGTCAAATAGTGCGCTTGCTCGGCGAGGACGGACGAGCGAGCTACAGCGAGATTTCCAAGGAGGTTGGGGTCTCCATAGGGACGGTTCGCAACCGTATTTCTGCACTACGGGAATCCGGAGCGCTGCATCTCAACGTGTGGTTGGACCCATCCAAGATTGGTCTTGGCATCAATACAACTTTTCTCTTTCGGGTCGAAGCCGGACGTCTCGACCATGTCGTCGAGACGATGACAAAGATCGACTCGGTTGGCTATCTCGCAGTCATTGCGGGTGACCACGACCTCATGGCTGACGTCTTTTGCCGTGATGTGTCGCATCTCAACGCAGTGATGCGTGATGAGATCCGGTCGATCGAAGGGATCACTTCGATCACGTCGTACCTGGTGACCGAGGTTCGATATGACTCCAACTCGAACCTTGTCGACTTGCTCGACGAACCAGCCGCGGACAGCTGAATCCGAGTCAGCCTCTTCTCCTAGGAGTGTTCGCCACCGTCGCTGCTCGCCAGCGATGTGCCTCGCAGCCGGGTCCATGCCGATGTTGCCGGAGGTGGCGGCCATAAGGATCCGAAATGGGAGAGGGTCTCGTCGAATTCGATTGGGGTGCCACTGGCTGGTGTTGGGTGTGTCCGCCGTAGCCTGACGGCTTGAGCTGGATTCGCCTGAAGAACATTTCGAAGTCCTATGACCGCAATGCGATCTTTCGCGACATCAACTTCAAACTCGCCCCCGGCGACAAGGTTGGGCTAGTCGGCAAGAACGGTGCAGGTAAGACCACGCTCCTTCGGCTCGTCCTCGGCCAGGAAGATCCCGATGAGGGAACGGTCGACATCACCGACGACATCAAGATCGGCTACTTCTCGCAGTTCTCCGAACTCGACAGCGACAAAAGTGTGCTCGACGAACTCATTGCTCTCTTCCCCGAGGTCACCAGGCTCGAAGCAGAGATGGATGAGGTCAACGCAGGGTTCGGCAACGAACCCGACGAGGCCGAAATGACGCGCCTGCTAGAGCGGCAGGCCGAGTTGCTGGAAGAGCAGGAGCGGGCTGGCTCGTGGAGCTACGAGCGCGACATCGACACTGTGCTCACCAAGTTGGGTTTCAGTGCTGAGCATCGCTCGCTCCCTATTGGTCAGCTTTCGGGTGGTTGGCGGAACCGGGCCGCTCTGGCCACCGTGGTCATCCAGGCACCGCAGATTCTGTTGATGGATGAGCCCACCAACTATCTCGACATCGAGGGCCTTCGTTGGCTCGAGAGCTGGTTCCAGAAGTTCGACGGCGCCCTTATGGTGATCTCGCATGATCGCCAGTTCCTCGACATGGTCTGCAACCGGATCGTCGACGTCGAGAACAACCGGCTCTATGAGTACGAAGGCAGCTTCGCCGACTACATCCAGAAGAAGCAGATGGCCATCAAGTCGTTGGAGCGTGAGTTTGCTCACGAGGCCGAGCTTCTGGCGTTCGAGTCGGAGGCCATCAACAACCGCAAGCAGTTGGCGAAGAACCCCAGCAAGGGTCTGCGCAGAAAACTCGCCAACATCAAGAAGAGCGGCAAGCCCCGCCCCGTCGACCAGATCGTCACCGAGATTTACGGCGGTCTGCACGTAAAAGACGAGCTGTGCAAGGTGCTCGATGTGGGGAAGTCGTTTGGCGAGGAATCGCTGTTCGATCACCTGAACTTCGAGATCCGACGCGGCGATCGCATCGCCATCCTTGGTCCCAACGGTTCGGGTAAGACGACGCTCATCAACGCGCTGGCGGGGGAGGAACCCATCAGCTCCGGTGAGATCCGGTGGACCAAGGGCACCAACTACGTCTCCTTCAACCAGGTCGTTGAGGCACTTGATCTCAACGACACGGTTGCTCATGCAGTGAGTGCCATGCCCGACAGCTTGGCTTTCCACGCCACCAAGAAGTCGATTAACCGTTTCCTTGGGTTGTTCCAGTTCTCCGAACTCGAGCGCACCCAGAAGATCGGCAACCTTTCGGGTGGTGAGCGAGCCCGGGTAGCGCTGGCTCAGTGCCTGCTCTCGGGCGCCGCGGTGATCATCCTCGATGAGCCCACCAACCACCTCGACATGCAAAGCACCCAGGTGATGGAGCGGGCGCTCGCTCACTTCCCGGGCGCAGTGCTCGTAGTGAGTCACGACCGGTTCTTCATCGACAAGGTCGCTAACCGAGTCCTCCGCTTCGACGGCGAAGGCAACATCGGCGAGCTCGAAGCCTCGATCTAGCGGTTAGTCCTGTTCGTTGCGTTTCATGATGCCGAAGAGGAACAGACCTAGCAGCGTGAAGGACGATCCGATCAAGGTAAGAAGCGTTGTGATCGACGACCCGGTGAAAGCCAAAACCTGACCGTTGCCGTTGTTTGTGGTGCTTGCCACGGTCGTCGTGGTGGTCGGAGCCGCAGTGGTGGTGACGATTGCGGGGGTTGTAGTCGTGGTGGTGGTTGGGGCCACGGTGGTGGTGGTGGTGGTAGTAGTCGGAGCGGGTGCCGCTTCGACGGTGATGAGAACAACGGCCTGTTCGCACGTGGCGTCAGGGACGTCGTCATCGCAGATCGTGTAGGTGAACGCATCGATTCCGGTGAATCCGGGCTCTGGCGTGTAGAGGAAGTGGCCGTCAGTATCGACGGTAATGACCCCGCCACCAACCGAGAGCGCATCGAATGTGGAGAGCGCTGCGTTGTCGGCAATCGTGTCGTTGCCGGCCCAATCGATGGTGACAGGCGTGTCGAACGGGGTAGAGGCTTCGTCGTTTGCTGCAGCAGGATCGCCATCGTCGGGGACCTCGACGGAGATCGATGCTGCGATCGACGTGAGACCAAGATCGTCATCGACGGTGTAGCCAATCACGGCGACGCCATCGAAACCAGGGGCTGGAGTGAAGGTGACCTCGCCGGTGCTTGAGTCGACGGACCAAACCCCAACGTCAGGGATCGTTATGGCGCCGGCGGAGTCAACGGAAGATCCAGCTGGCGGAACGAGTCTCACCGACGTCGGGTCGATGGTTCCGTCGGAATCTGTATCGGTCCCCGAGCCGCCGAGTGGGTTAATCACTACGGGAGTGCCGGGTGCCGTGGTGGTGGAATCGTCCTCGGCGACGGGAGGGTCGTTGACCTCGGCGACATCGATGGCAACGGTGGCGGTGGACGGATTGATGAACCGAAGAGCCCCGGCAAAGTCACCTCCGACCGCAAGGTCGGCATCATCGGGCACGAAGGTTCCAACCACGTCCCAGGCACCGTCGGATGGGTCGAGTCGGCCGACGTCGCCTCGGCCGTTCGAGCCGTAGACCTCACCGTCGGTGCCGACGATCATTCCGATGCTCGCATCGCGGAAGTCGTCGCGGGTGGTGGGGTTGTTGGTGCTGTCGGCGTAGTCGTAGAAGTACGTTTCGTCGGCGATCATCTGCCAATCGCCAGCGGCAATGTCGTAGCTGTAGAAGTACGAGGTGCGCTCGCTGTTGGTCTGATCGTTGGTGTCGCTGCGGCCATAGATGATGCCCGTCGACGGATCGATCGTGATGTCGTCGTTGTTGTTCCAACCAACCGTGTCGCCGCTCATGTCGGCGACTCGGACGACATCAGCAACGGTGGTCGCATCGGTGAAGTCGACCCGGTACAGCACGTCGTCGAGGGTTGGTGTTGGCCGGGCGGTTGGAACGATAAAGAGCGAACCGTCGTAGAAAGCGGCGGTTTGGTAGGTGTACGCGGCCGGGACGGCTGCGGCCCAAGTGGATACGTCTTCAATATCGGCGACAAGCGCAGCGCTTGATGTGGGCATGGTGACATCGAGTCCGTAGATATCGCCGTTACTGCGAATGAAGTAGAGGTAGCCGGTGGCGTCGTCGAACGCCATTGCCGTCGTGCTTCCGAAGGCAAGGGGGCCGATGTAGGTCTTTGCGGCGCTATCGATGTCCATAGCGAACAGAAGCGGGCCGTTCGTGTTGGTGGATTCGAGGTGGTAGCTCACGCCCGCCAGGCCTGTGGCTACGAAATCAGAGACGGTGTAGGTGAAGTCGGCCGGGCCGCTGTAGTCGGCGGCGGGGGAGAAGGTCAGAGAATCAGCGGAGTCGACGGTGACGGAACCGTTGGTAACCGGAACGGTGTCGCCTATTGCGACTTCCTGTCCGTCGACTTCGACGATGGTGACCGATTCGTCCGGGTCCGTGTCGTTGGCCCCAACCGTGATGCTGACCGAACCGTCTTCGTTGACGGTCGCCGGATCGTCTTGGGCCACCGGTGGAGTGTTGTTGGTCGGAAACGGCGTGGCTGACGCATATGGCACGGACAACACCGAGAACAGAGCGAACAGAACGGTCGCGATGGTTAGGACGGTGAGACTTGAACGACGAGCAGACATGGGACGATCCGAAAGAGGCAAGGAGTTGCCCGAAACATCGGCATCTTCTGGTCAGAACTCAAGCGCGGCGGGCGAAGGTGAGCCTTTGGACTAGCTCGCTACTTCAAAGACCACGCGGTGCGCGACGGATCGATTCCCTTGATTGTCGATCGCGATCGCGTTTACTCGGTAGCGGCCCGGCGGCAACTGCAGGGTGTAGGACCAGCTGACCGAGGGGCCGGCAGTAATGGGCACGTTGAAACCGGCTCGGCTCTGCTGAAAGGAGAAGTCGGGCTGCAACCAGTTGCCCGTATCAAGGTTGCGGAATGCCAGCTCAGTAGCCACGACTCGAGAGTCGTCGGATCCCGTGCCTTTCACCGCAAAGATTTGGCTCACTCGCTGCGAAGCCTTGGGCCGAGTGATCTTTACTGTCGGCGTTGTGTTGTTGGTGTTTGCAGTGCCGCCGGCGACCGTGAAATGCACCTTTTCGATGGTGCTCCGGTTCTTCTCTAGGTCCTGTGACCACACGTAGATCCGGTAGTCGCCGGGGGGAAGGTTGGGAGTGTAGGACCACGTGCCCGAGGTGGATCCCGGTTGGCTGACGTTGATTGGGTGCCGCTGACGGTTGTTGCCGAACGTTCCGTCGGTGCGGGCCCAACCGAGCCCGTTGCGGCTTCGAATAGTGGCAAACACCTTCCGGAGACCCTCGTTGTCGGTTGCTGTCCCTGAGATGGTCATGGGGCTCGCTGCGTCGCCCGGTGCAGGACTGCTGATGGTGAGCGAAGGCGGCACCCGATCCGGGCTAGGGGCGAGTATCAGCGGCGGTCCGCCGTCGAGTCGGGCATGGCGACCAACTTCGAGGCCGTTCACCTTCGTGCTGTCTTGGCCAACAAGGAGTCCGCCGTCGATGACTTCGAGGGCACAGACGCACTCTTGGGCGTTGTTTCCCGGATTCCAGTCGAGGCTCTTGCCGGTGGCTGGATCGAGCGCTCCAAGTTGTCCACGTTGCACCAAGTCGCCGATGACTTGATCGAGGTGGCTTTGCAGGTTGAGCTCGTAGCTGAAGTCGGGGTCGCCGGGGTATGGGTTCGGTGACCAAGGTGCTTCCTGATAGCGAAAGTGGCCACCGGTGTAGACAACGTCGTTGCTGATGGCCACCGAGTACACGCTGTCGAAGTGGCGCGATATCCAGTCGGGCTGCATTCCGGCGCCACCAGCGATGGGCCACTTGATTGCCGTGTCGCAGACTGGTGGGCCGTCGTGGCCTTTGCCGACGACGACGAAGTAGCTGCCGTCGGGGGAGATGTCGCCGTCGCGCAGCGCGAGATAGCCGTCAGCACAGCGGCTGTAGAAGTCGTGGTACAGGTCGGTCTGCCAAGGTCGCACGGCGCCGGCAGTTGTGGTGATGTCGAGGAGCGCGACTCCTGCACGTTCCTGGCCTTGCACGTAGGTGCCGGTGTGGACGACGAGGAGTGTCGTGAGGTCGGGGGTGACGTCGAGCTCTTTCACCGAGAACTGTCCGTTGGCTCCGATCCCAACGCTGAGCGGCATGTCGAACTGACCGATGACAGCTCCGGAGGTGGGGTCGACGGCGGCCAGCTTTGATTTCGACACGCCGTTGATCTTCAGAAAGGTGCCGCCCACGTAAAGGCGCCCGTTGGCAGCGACCAATCCGTTTACTTCGGCGGTGGCATCGGCAACGAATGCGTTGATGAGGTTGCCGCTCGTCGAGAGCTTGGCCACACGTTCTCGGGGCTGGCCATCAACAACCTTGAACGCCCCGCCGATAAAGAGAGCCGAGTTGTCCTCACTTGGCGCAAGCTCGCGGATGCGTCCGTCGACGGCCGGTCGGAAGTCGGAGCGAAAGGCGCCCGTTGCGGCGTCGTAGGCAAAGATGTTGGCTTGCTGGTGGATGACGCCGTTGCGGTCGCGGATCTGGTCGAACTCTCCGGCGATGACGACCATGTTGTTCCACTCGACCATTTCCCACACGGTGCCGTCGAGCACCTGAGGTAGGTCGGTACGCGGCGTTTCGTCGACCAGCACGCCCTGTGCCTGAACCGGTTGAGGCGTCCAGACGGTTGACACAACAACAGCAACGATCAGCGCAAACGCGACGAGCGCTATGCCTACCAGGGCGTTGCCAGCTAGAGCGTTGCGGACGTTTCGCTGGCGGGTAAAAGCGGAGGACAGGGATGAGGAAAGGGATGAGGGAAGGAATTGGGCCGACATAGGAAGTACCCGTGGTATCGGCTGCTTGGCGCGAAAAGTGGAGCGTTTCTTTCTGCTCTCTTTCCTGCGTCCTTTCCTGTGCCCTTCCCTTATGTCGCTTCGCCGAGGCGTAGCCGGCTTAGTCCTCGGATTGAGCGAATTGCAGCTCGAAGGCCAGCTCTACTTCGCCGTCTTCGATCTCGTGCTCAATGGCGAGCACTGCATCGCCGGGCACCGTGAACCGTTGGTTCGCGACTTGGATACGGAATGGCTCACCCGCCTCGAGAGAATCGGCCAAGCGCCGGAGGGTCTCGACGAACTTTGCGGTGGGAACGTTTTTCTCTACATCACGATCGGTCATACGGGCATTCTAGCGCCTCGGCCTATCTCAACTTCGCGTCGTTCTGCTCGTTTGTATCGACAAAGTTACTGTCAGTTAATAAGGTCATGTCATGTTCAAACCTCTCCTTCAGACACTCCCTACGAGAAAATTTGCGCCTGTTCTCGGAGGTGAAAGTTCATGAAGTTCGGCCTTGCGTTTGCTAGCTCTGTTACCACTGAACAAGACGCCACCATCGAGCTGTGCCAGCTTGCCGAAGAGGTCGGGTACGAGTCGCTTTGGGGAGGCGAGCATGTGGTGATGCCCGCCTCGATCGAATCGTCCTACCCCTATACCCCTGATGGCAAGGTTCCGGCCGACAAGGAAACCGTTATTCCCGATCCGCTTATCTGGTTGGCCTTTGCCGCTGCCGCAACCACCAAGCTTCGTTTGGGTACCTGCATTCTCATCGTTCCCCAACGGAACCCATTGATTCTGGCCAAGGAACTGGCAACTCTCGATCGGCTTTCGGCCGGGCGCCTCGAGCTTGGGCTCGGCGTTGGTTGG
>JAYJMJ010263021.1:0-14230 GCA_036873875.1 Laminaria ephemera | reverse complement strand
GGGGATTTGGGGTGGGAGGGGGTTGGGGTGGGAGGGGGGGGGGGGGGATTTTGGATTGCCTGCTCCAATCCCCTCGGGGGAGCAGTGCCGGCCGATACTGCGGCGGTAGTACCACCACCGCCGGTATGCTGGCTCTTGCTGAACCGGTCTTCCGTTTTCATCCCTTTTTTTGTGCCTTGCTTCTTTTTCCCTCGTATTTTTCCTTCTGCTTTGCTCTTTTTATAAAAAATTAAAAATACACTACTACAGCAGCTGTGAGATCTAGGATTTCGTCGAAACTCATATTTGCAAGCTGCTTTTTTAGCTGTGTGTGATACAACATACTCCGATCGCGCGTGTTACGGGATGTGTATGTATGCCCTCATGAAGGATTATAGGTCGGCGACGACTCCCCTTAGTACTATAGTTAGCACCAGGGTCAATAGGTAGTGTGATACGAAGACGTCGGTCTTAATTAATCAAGCTGTGCACGGAAACTATAAACTTCTTAGATGGGGACAAAATCTGACGGCTGGCTATGATGGGACGGACGCAAAAAAAAAAAAACTATCGGTGAGGGGACGGGGGATGGAGACGAGGGGGGGGGGTTGTAGGTAGTAGTGTTTAGATCGCACCGACTGCCCGTATGGCATGGGACCTAAAGAGATGATGGGAATCAGGCATGTGGTGGTGTTTTATGTGAATGAATGTTAAGTGGTTGTAATGTTGATTACTAGGGTTTATACCAGGATGATATGTGAATGTGTATGGTAACTACCAGGTAATACAAAAAGACGTTTTTCACGGGGACAACCTGGTGTTTTATGTGAATATTAGAGGAGGTTTGGTTGGCGGATGTTCACAGGAAGCATGCAAGCAACTGTTTAACGGAAGACGGCATTTTTGTTCCATGTAATGCGTATTTATGGTCATCGTCTGCAACTACCTTACCCAGGCCTAGCACTCGCACCCTACTTACGTATGGTCTATACACTCAAGTTCCTACATCTGTGTTTTCAGTTATTTTGACCTTCAATACCACCATAATATACTCCCTGTATGTTCCGTGAAGTCGAAGACGTTGTCGGCCTCCTGTAGTTGTGGCGTTCCGGCCCGGTACCCGTGCTAGTGTTGCTGCCCTTTCTGTTTCCTTTTTGGGTATCCTTGGGGGTTATGGAGGAGATGGTGTGGGTGTGGACACATCTGCTGTGTAGCTGTGTTTTTCCTTGCTTTATTTTTTTAGGTTCGCTTTGGGTACTGGGGCGATGATGACGGTATGGGCACCACTGTTGTTGTCGTTAGAAACAACAGTAGTGAGAAGGTGATAGACCATGCGGGAATGTTTTTGCTTTGTTTTCAGTTTTTTTGTCGTGCCGTTTTGTTTCACTCAGTTTTTTTGTTCTTCCTGGGTACCTCTTCTCTCCTCCCTGCGTTCCTTTTTCCTTCTTTCTTTCCATGTTTCTTTCCATTTTTCTTTTTTCAGTTTTGTTTTTTTCTTCTATCTTGCTATTTTTACTGTCTCCCTTGCGAAGATATTCTGGTGTGCTGGCTTGCATATGTTCCGCCCTCGTATTCATTGCGGTTGGCATTGCATGGCCAAATTACCTTTTGCTTGCTGTACTTGCAATCAATGTGTATTTCTGCCTTGTAGTTTGTGACCACAGAGAGCTCGTCTCTCTAGGAGGCATCGGCACGGACACTGGTTGTGCTCGATGTAGATGGGTGGAAATATCAGTTTTAATGTGAACAACACACACACACACACACACACACCAAGAGGGTGAAAGTATTAATAGTCACCGCAAAAAGATGAGCAGGTCTATAAAGGGACGGCCTCTCAGTCCAACAAATGAAGCAGTGTGTACACCGGCACGTGGTGCACAGAAGCGCAGAATCGTTCCAGCGAATAGCGACTGTCGTGTTATCAAATAGTGGCTCAGTGACAGAAGAGCTACTGGTATGTAGCACAACAGCAGTAAGTCAATACTGGTGTAGCTACAGCAGCAGTAGCTTAGCAGTAAGACAGCTACAATAGCAGTAGTATAAATACCAGAGTTATGGCTGCGAAGCGATTTCATAAACAAGAGTATGATACGTAAGAGCTACTGGTGTGGCTACAACACAAGCAGCTCAGCAGCAGTATAAATACCCGAGCGTTAGGGTTTAAAAGCGAAAACACTACTAATAAATAAGAAGAGTAAGACAAAAGAGCTACCGATGGTCCACGTGTTTCGCCCTGCCGTTCGCGGAAGGGACGAGGTTACTCCTACGCCTCAAATAACCAACACTCTCATTTTCGATTTTCTTTTTATAATCACTTTTACTTTCCAGTTCAACTCTTGAGAGGTTTTACCCCCAGCCTCCTTCTGGACAAGCCGTGGTAATCGGTAACAGGTGTCTTCCCTTCCCCCCTCCGGTCATATCCGCTACAAAAAATAACCCTTTGTTCTACCATACGTAAAACATCACAAAAAATAACATTTTTTTTCTTACCATAAAACATTACCGTCATATTTCGTTTCGCCGGTATCACCCTTTTGGGACCCAGGTGTAGCGCCCTAACAGGCGACAAGTGCGGTTTCAATAACCCTTCAAAGGCGTGCCTAGTAGAGTAACCCAAGTGTATACCGTAACAACCAGATTAGATACCCGGGTTTGGGACCCAGGTGTAGCGCCCTCACACTCGACAAATGCGGTTTCAATAACCCTTCAATGTCGTGCTTTATTAGGGTACTTCAAGTATACCTGGTATACCGTAACAACCAGATTAGACAACCAGGTTAGATACCCGGGTACCCCGGTATCTAACCTGGTTGTTACGGTCACACTCGTGTAGTATACCGGCATACCCTACAAACTCGGGTAGGTACCCAGGTGCCCCCAGAGTACATACACCGCTGTACTTTATTTATACCACGTCCTTGCAAAACCTTCTAGCTTCCGGGAGTTCAGAGGATAACGTCGAAATAAGACGACGATGATAGCATCGACCGGGCCGCTGGGGTGGGGCACGCGTCCCAACTGCACCGTAAGGAGCTGTGCGATACGCGAGTAGCATGATACAGCTATGAACTCGCACTACTGTAAATAGACGGGTGATTGGATTGCCCTTCTCTCGTTCAGTGGCCGCTTTTCATGGGTCCTAAAGGGCTTATTGGTCGCTCTGCATGGGTCCCATACGAGGAGTTATTGGCAGAACGCTATACACAACAATGAATTCTCAAAACAGCAAAGAAGCGAAAAAACGGGGTTTCCAATATAATACGGCGGAGACGTTTTCCACTAGGGGCCAGCACAGATATCCCGAAACCGAATTTTTTTTCGGCAAACCGCGTGTGATTTTGAGAGCCGCAGAGGACCTGGTACCGGTGGTACACATCCCTGGTTATTGGTCACGTTTCATGGGTCCCAAAGGAAAAACGTGACAACAATGGACATGACGTACGGTCGTATCACCAACTATGTCAGGAGACACGTCTGTCAAGGGCAAATGCGCACCTGTCAAGGGTGCAGAGCCGAGTGTTCCACACTAAAACGTCATCGTATTGGCGTCCATCAAGGCAAATTTGCTGTCATCAAAAGGGGTCAAAAGTATTGTCTCCTGATACCTCTGCCTACCAACCGGCGGAGCAGCATTCGTGCTCGCATCGTGCTGCGCGCGCGCCATTTCGATAAAACAAGTGAGCAGTTCGGTCTTACCATACAGCAGTAGTATATGAGCGTGCAGCAAACACGGCAATTCATCCTATGTATTATACCCGCATGTTGCACAACTCCTTCATTCGGACTCCGACATGTACAGCATCTCCTGACCTATATAGCGGCCCGCGGTGCGTCGTTTGGCTGATGATGCTGCAGAATAATCATTCAGGTTTAGTGGTCGCTTTTTCACGTCTTGCTTCGGAAACCAAAGAAAATAAATGATCTCCCAAAACCAAGTCTCCAGCGTGGATATCGTAGAACGACACAAATTAGACAAGGAGGAAAACAAGGCGTACCAAGAGAAAGAATTCGAATATACCAGAACGGGAGGCGAGCCAGTAGCAGCATGTCGTTTGGACGATAACAAGCTCGTCAATACACTTTGCCGATATTCCCCTCCGAACGTTCCAAGAGCCAAGAGGGCTGCCAGCAGGACTATTCTAGTTATATTCCAATACATGTACGGGAAAACAACGACGAAAGCCTCTTTATTTACTGCTTTTTTTAGACGTGTCCCTCCTCCCTCATACGAACATTCCTGCGAATCTTCCTTGGGGCCCAGATACAGCGACACAAAAGAGGTCAAGCGCGGTCTCATTAACCGTCTTCTATGGGGGGAGCAAACAGCGCCCAACCAGCAGTACCATGCAGCGGCCGAGCTCTGCAACTTCTTGCGTTCAAGTTCGGGTACTTTATCCATGGTACCATACCCCAACAGCCCGGGTTGGGAAATGCCTCTTCTGCATACTGGAAACCCCTTTTTTATTTTCCTCCCCGGACAGGGATGATAATCTTCCATCCCCTCTATTGACACCTTTCAAGATTTGCGGTTGCCGTTCGAGGACGTCGTTTCCCACTTTAGGCCAATTTCGGGCGAACGGGCGCCGTTCGCACTATTTTTGGCCGCAACATGCATCCCCGGCAAACAGTGCGCTCTCGGTTCTCGGGCTATAGAACGGAAACAACATCTGAAAAAAAGAAACAAATCTCGGCACGATAACAGGCATGACACCAGTAATGCTGCCACGAGTGTGTATGAATAACTGGTATATGATACCTGGTATGAAAAAGAAACTACGTCAAGTACGAGTATTCTTGAAAAAAAAAAAAAATCTATGAGGAACAAATGAAAAAAAAGAACCAAATGTCGGTACGACAACAGGCATGACACCAGTAAAGCTGCCACGAGTGTGTATGAAAACCTGGTACCGGTATATGATATGAAAAACAAAATACGTCAAGTGCGAGTATTCTCATAAGTGGTATACGAGCGTAATGCCGTTTGTTCCTCCATTTACTTTTAAGTTATAAAGACACACCGGTATGATGTAGGATGCGATACATCTACAGCGGGGAGCGTTTAAAAACGTGTGGGGTGTCGTTTGTTCTTCCTTTTGCGAAGACGAACCGGTACCAGGTATGATGTACCACTCTGGACCAAAATTTAAGGACCGTTGGGGTATCAACATGAATACCAAACGGTACTTACACTTCCGTTTAGAGCGGTACAACACATACCGTATATAGAGGGGGCTATGGTTGAAGAGCTATCAGTTTGAGAGAAAAGCCTCAAAATGGCTTGACACAAAACGTGGCGTATTTTTAACGCCTTCATAGCTCCAAAACCCCTCCCTAATGCTAATTCAAAGTAATTTGTCCACAAAAATTGGTTTCTAGTCGTAAAGGGGTGGTTACAAGAGGAAACCTCTCTTAAATCGAATGAACCCAATGTAAACCGCTGAAAACTCGAGTTTCCCCCAGTTATGCCTAGCATGCTCCAAAAAAACGGTACAATTATGCTAAACACAAACGTCTATTTTCAAATTTTGAAGGCAACCAGTCGCCCCGGTAGTCAAGTGGTAAACCTCGCATACTACCAAGGTGGGAGTCAGGGGTTCAAATCTCGGTATGGAGATTTATATTTCAAGAGACACCAACTGCCCAGAGCGCTTTATAGCGTGGGTAAGTACAATTCGACGCGAGTCGACTAGGGAAAGTGCTGAATTCTTCTCGCGATAAAACTTGAGGCCCGTACCGTAGTGGGGAGGGAAGAGTCTGCATAGTGGCCCCAGATCTGAGTTACGACTAGGGAGGGAGGAGGAGAAAGAAAAAGTGGGGAGATAATAATAGATGGGATGAGCAAGAAAAAAAAAGAAAAAAAAATGTATCTCACACGCTTCTTGGGGCACCGACAAGGGTGTTTTTAATCGGCGTTCGTGAAGGTGATACTCGTTCTCACTGCAGCAGCGGCAGCAGCACTTCGAGTACTACCAGTACTCATCCTCGATCACACGCTCGTTCGTACGGACTCGTGGTAAGATAGGTCGACAGAGGGGTGTTTTCAGTATGGGCCAGTTATATATCTTCAAGACAACCATACGTGAAATACAGCTTGAGTAGCCAGAGAGAGGTGTACTAGCGTACCTTTCAGCCAACAATAGGTGCGATTGGGCGCTGGCGAAACAGAGAGAGAGCCAGGAATAGAAAACATTTTCCCGAGTGCTACATTCAGTATACCTATAAATGGCTCAAAGTACCTAGGTACCGATATACCTTTTAATGGCTTTTACAAAGAAAAAAATCGCCCCGCCTGCCGCCGCCTGGGAAAAAAACTGGGAAAAAACAAAAAAATGAGTTCACGGCATATGCCCCGACACGACAAACCGCCAGCGCGGTCGAGGTCGCCCCCGGCACAATAGGGGTCAGCGAGCACGATGAGGAAGCACCGGACAACTTCTGTTCGAGCACTGCGAGTACTCGTACTACTGTACCACATTATACGCTCGTTCGTACGTGCCGTGGTACGATATGGCAGGTTGATGGGCTCGCACTGCCGTATTGCTGTACCTGGTATCATACGCTCGTTCGTACGTACTCGTGGTATGATGTGAGAGGTTGAAGGAGGGGGATTCCGGATGGGACAGTTATAGGTACACTTGAAGACAAACATGGGTAAAGCACAACTTGAGTAGCCACAGAGAGGTGTACCCGGCACCTTTCAGCCAACAATAAGTACGATTGGGCGCTGGCCAAACAGAGAGGGCCAGGAATAAGCCTTTTCCCGAGTGCTACATCCAGTGTACCTACAAAAGGCTCACATTATCTACGTAGGTATACCCATTTTTGGCTTTTACAAAAGAAAAAAATCGCCCCGCACAACCATGCTCACGGGGGTCAGCAACAAACACATATCGCAGACATGAGCGGCAGCAGCAGCAGCAACAGCACAACAGCAGCAGTACATAACAGCAGCAGAGCAGCACCAGCAGCAGCACCAGCAGTAAGTAGCACATCACGCACGCCCGAGGCCGCCCCCGGCACAGCAGTCGGGCACGGGAGAACGGTCAGGCACGACGAGGAAAGACACAACCACAGCTTCGAGGGTACGAAATATATCGCGGGCTCATCTACTCCGTGAGGGGAGCTGCTTGATGTTGTGACCTTGACAGCAGTTGACATGAATATTACTCGTATTATAGTGGTAACGAGGCGGTACCATCTAGCGAGTACGGGAGGATCGGAACAAAAAAAAACAGTCCGCCCCGCCCAGAAAGAGATGAGCACAGCACGCCCCACCACGACACGGCAAGAGCACGGCCGAGGCCGTCCCCGGCACAGTCTGTACAGTCGGGGTCGGCGAGCACGATGAGGAAGTTTCGGACCGAGAGGTAAACCTCATCGCGCGCTAGCACGAAAAACGCTACAAAATATGTCTAAGAAAAGCTGACAAGCGCTCAGGGCACACCCCAACAATATCGTACATGTATCTACTAGTATTCATAGTGTTGCCGTCTTCAGTGAAAATTATCAATAGAGTAGTACAGTACGATACTGCGATTGCAATACGATTCGTTAGTATGTATGCCCATTAAGAACCGAAGTCTCCCCGCCGAAAGCAGGCCCTCGATGCTCGCGCGCCAGCATCAGCCAAATCTCGCGGGTGGACCGACCGAGGACACCTTAAGCTTTTCCCAACCCCAAAAAATGTCTCACAAGTAATCAAATTTCAAGCGTGTTTTCCGTCCCTATAACGGGGGTGCAGCGCTTACAGGGTTACATAATTTCTGGACTACATGACAAAAGTACACACATCGGACAGATTAGATCCCATTTAGTGATCTGTGTCTTCAGGTCAGACAGATCCCTGGTCTATATGGTCTGCGTGGCCTATATCTCATGTTGCCGGGTGAGAGCCGGACGATCTTAAAGGTCTAGCATACGATTCCTGAGTTGGATCTGTACTACACAGATACTGCACAGCAAATCATAACGACAGCAGGTCTAACCCTATTTCAATGTCTGACGGTACCCCAGTCAAACCCAATCAACCATGTAGGGATACACTCCTTCCTCTCGTACACAGTATGCCTCAACCATTGGCTCGAGAAAGTGGTAAGCTCTACGTACGTAATGGATAAGACCGCGTACTGCAGCGAGCGGGGATGGGACCGTACAATCTACAAGACGACACGAGCGATAGGCATGACAAGGTCATTGAACCAATCAGTGTATTACATCACATATGTTCTGGAGTGATCCTCTGTCCCGCCCGTACGCTTGCTAACGGCAACGCAGATCTAGCGCCACGGGCGGAGCCGTGGCCGTACCGCTAGTGATGTTAATACCTGGTAGCTGTTACGTACCACGTGTACTATTAATAGATGTGATCCATTCATCAACTTATGCTGTAGGAGACACCTTTTGGCTGGCGGTTTCTCATTAAGGGAGGCCGCAGCGATCGGAAACGTCCGTCAGGCAGAGAGAGGTGAAAGCGGCGAAAAACAACCGCTAACGCCATCGAATCCACAACAACCATCACCACCGCCGTCCGTGGCGAGGGGGGCATAAGGCATAAGATACCCGAAAGGCTGTACGCGTTGGAATTGCTGCTATACTTGGCCGCAACTATCATACCCTTATTTTATAAAATTATGTCCCACATTATTGTGCTTTTTGGCGTAGCCATGGTTGACCCACCCTAACCCTAACCCTAACCCATACCAGTACCTGGTACGAAATAAAGGCCGAAAAACGTGCCGCGACGTGCCATGTGGCAAAATGGTTGGAAATGTCTAATAATGTGTATAACTGAGATTTTGTGGGGGATTTTGTCAGGGTCAACAGGACGATTGTACAAGGGCGATATCGGGAGACACGAACCTGTGGGACAAAACCACAGATCAAACATACCAGGTACTAGTTTTCGTGCTGTTCCCGTCTTTGAGGCGGCCGTTCTGGTGAAACCCCCGATTTTAGTGGATAAAACAGGACAAAGTCACCCGGGATCATGGCGTATTGGTGGGCCCTGCCGACAGCTAACTGCATACCCAGAGTTAGTTTGGTCGGCTCAGGCCCGGGTGAGATCAGGGCACCAAGTGGGAGCATGAGCAGGGCTGGCCAAAGCGTCCAATTGTGAAATTCTTTGACAGCCTCGTGTCTACGAGTAGCTCCACTCGAAATATGCCATGCAGAAAACTGACAAAAACAAAGAACAACAAAAGTCGACCTCCCCCCCCCACCCAGCCCGTCTTTCCCGACACGACGACAGGCGGTATCATTGCTGGCAGTACCATGGGAACGGATAGAATCAAAATTATACCAGGTACACTATTTCAAAATGTAAAATTTCAAGCTTTCAAAATCTCAAAAACAAAATCAGGGGATGTGTCAGTAGAGTGCAAGAATTTGGTGCGAATAAATACAACAAACAAATATTACGTTTAGAACTTTAAAAACAATTCCTAAAAAATACGAAAAAGAGCATTCCTGCGAACTATGACACGTGTACATATTCATACACAACCGTATGACACGTTCCTATCCATGTGTGTGTTCTTCACATTAAAACAGATCTTTCCAACCATCTACACCCAGTACGCACAGCAGTGTCCGCGCCGATGCCTCCCAGAAAGACGAGCTCTGTGGTCACAAACTAGAAGACAGAAATACACATTACTATCAATATTATAGATTGATAGTGTTGCGGTATCATCATCACCGCTGTACACTGCTGGAACACGCAACACGCATGATAACACACACCTTGGGATAAACGTCAGAGCCGATATTCTCCAAACCCCGGGGGGCAAACACAACAAAAATGGAGGGTTCGGGAAGATCTCGTCGAGATCGTTCCGCAGACACATCGCTTGGTTTTCGCACTCTCCCAGTTGTCGAGAAAATCGGCTGTCAAAATAATCCGGGGGGTTGTGTAATCTTGCGTGTTGTAAAATATGCACAGCTTGATTAAAGACCGACGTCTTCGTATCACCCTGTTGACCCTGGTGCTATCTAGTACTAAGGGGAGTCGCCGACCTATAATTCTTCATGAGGACATACACATCCCGTAACATGCGCGATCGGAGTATCACACAGCTTTGCAAAGATGATTTTCGACGAAATCCTGTGTCTCACAGCTGTACGCAGTGTATTTGTAATTTTTTACAACAATATGTACCGCACGTCACATATACGAGCTGATATACCAATGTGAAGAACACACACACACCGTATGTGAAGAACATAATCGTACACGGGCACGGGTTGGGTGATGAACAAACATGCGTATCAAGCATAGAAAAAGAGAAAAACGGTCGATATTAATCGATACATGGATACCGTACCAACAGCCACCGGCCCATCAAAAAACTGAAATGTCAGAATAATGTCCGAAATTAGCACGTCAATTCGTATTTCCGGCGAGTAGTTGTGATTCCGGATAAGCCGCCTATGAATCTCTCACGAGTGAAACAAATCTTAAGACCGCTATATAAACCTTTTTTTTTTTTTACTCATCCCTTATCTTCGCACTTTTTTTCTTCTCCCTCCCTTCGTAGTCGTAACTCAGATCCGGGGTCACACAGTAGAAGGCTCTTGTCTGCCCTCCCCACTACGGTACGCGCCTTCTTCACTTTTATCGCAAGAATTCAGCACTTTCTCCCCTCGTCGACTCCCGTTGAGTTGTGCTTACCCACGCTTAAAGGCGCTCTCGGCAGTTAGTGTCTCAAGAAATAAAAATCTCCATACCAAGAATTGAACCACTGACTCCGACCTTAGTAGTAATCGAGGTGAACCACTTGACTACCTGTCTCGTAGTTTGTGACCGCAGAGCTCGTCTCTGTCTCTCTAGGAGGCATCGGCACGGACACTGGTTGTGCTGGATGTAGAAGGGTGCAAATATCAGTTTAAAGTGAAAATACACATACACACACACACACACCAGGGCTACCAGTTACAATGAACACGCAGAGAATCTAAATATTAGACTACCTTACCGATTTTGACGAAAAACGTAAGACGACCTGGTAGACGTATGTGTGCCTTCCAGCCGTATGTAGCTAGCGTAAGGCCGCCCGGATTTCTTCACTTTGCTGTGTTCCCCCTCAGTGCCTTTTGCGCACTTGACGCCTTTTATGTGCCCAATGCCTGTCTTCCGACGCCAGAGGGTCTGCTATTATGGTGTTTTCCCCTTCCTTGCTTTGCTTTCTTTTCTACTATTTTCTTTCTTGCTTTTTCAATTGCCTCGGGTCATTCGTACACATGCGTATTGATAGCGCCGGCTCGTCGGTTGGTTGATAATTTTCGCCACACCCCCTTGCTGGCGAGCTAATGTATGTACCAGTATTAGTTACTACGTAGTTACTACGTGTATTACGTGGTTTCCTTTTTATTTATTTGCTTATTTTTCGGACGGGCGCGTTGTTCTTTCGAAGCGCTGTGTGATTTGCCTTTACCTCTCGCTACACCCCCCCCTGCTGGCGAGTCTACGTAACTTCTTACGTACATATTATCTGCCTGCTTCGGTTTCTATTCCTCTCGTTTCTCTTTCTGTCTTCCTTTATTTAGTTTCTCCTCCTTGGATTTGTAAATTATTTCGTTTCCTTGGTGGCATGCGGTGTACCCTGGTACTCGGTTTCAGTTGCGAGTCTCGAAACGTATGAACCAGTAAGGGCTTGATACCTGTCCTGTGAGCACGGACTTGATTGTGAGAGTTTTAATGTGAGAACAACAACAACGTATAATACCGGGTACGCACGCTGACTTCCGATTTCAATTTACTTAATTGTTTGGTGGATGTACGACTTGCTTCAGCTATGATATACCCTGGCATACTTGATTGTTTTATTTTTTTCCTGGGGTATTCTTCCACTCCAGACAGCAGAGTGACTTGAGCCTGTCCGGTGACCACGAACTTGATTATGAGAGTTAATGTGAGAACAACAACAACAACCTGGCAAAGGACGGACAGACCAACCAAAGGACAGACCAACATGTAGACAGGCTACACCAGCAGCACACATAGCATATACGCAATGCATTCGTACCCCTTTTAGGGCACCAGAGGAAACAATTGTCGACTATTGATAAAACTCATGCTTACAGGATCAGCCACACGAAGCGAATCTAGCTGCTAGGGGGTGATGCCATTTATGCCCAACTCCGATGCAAGGAGTTGCACGCAGCACGACACACGCATAGCATGAAATTTCTTATGTTGTGTGCTGACAATGTCATACGACCGCACTAAGACTCATTTGTTTTATCGCTACTAACCGGTATAAACGGGCCCCCAAAACCCAGCAGTAACGCCCATTGGGTTTCTCCTGCTTCCAAGAGCATGCACTTCTGCTATGGATGCAGAAACAGTATAAAATCGCGTGCTATCTTGCAGCTGTATAGTTCCGCCCTTTGCATTCAATGCGGTTGGCATCGCATATGGCCAAATCACCTTGCTGTATTTGCAATGTGTATTTCTGTCTTGTAGATTGTAACCACAGAGCTCGCCTCTCTAGGAGGAGGCATCGGCACGGACACTGGTTGTGCTGGATGTAAATAGGTGAAAGAATCAGTTGAATGTGAAGAACACACACACAAACCCTGTAGAAGTGGACCCAAACTGCACCCAGTAAAAAGAAGTATTGGGCATTGGCACAGCAGTATGTGCAGGCAGTAGCAATCTACTAGCAGTAGCTATCTCTTGATTGAGCCTGCCAGTGGATGCTGTAGGTTGTAGTCACACTATAATATGGAAACACATGAAAACCGTTTTGGGAGAGCCAGAAACCAACATACCGCGCTGCAACCCAGCATACTGATAGCTGTCGAAGGCAGTACTATCTTGATAGATCGAGGCTACCAGTGCCCAACCCTAACTCTAACCCTAACGAAGGTTTGGTCGTAGGTTCAAAGAAACACGTCACACAACATGGAACCGTCAAAACCGTTTTGGGAGAGCCAGAAACCAATATACCGATACTGATTGCTGTCGAAGGCAGTACTCTGTATTTACTGATAGAGGCTACCAGTGCCCAACCCTAACCTTAACCCTAACAAAAGATCGTTGTCGCAACGCCAAAATGCCAAACGACGACCGAACATGAGATGTATCGACAAATGTTGCTATCTTTGACACAAAGTACAGCAGTACGCAGAATATGCTATGATACGCGTATGATACAAGCACAGAAGTGGAAGAAAAAGGTCTACTCGTGCTTGTTTGAGGCCGAAACGCGCAAAAAGACACCAATACTTGCGCACCATACCTGGCAAGTGAATACATACGTGCGTGCTACCTCGTACCAGGAAAAGGATACCTGCTCGTAAACTATCCTTAGGTATGTTGTTGTTCTCACACTAACTCTCATAATCAAGTCCGTGGTCACAGGATAGGCTCCAGTCGTTCTGGAGTGGAAGAATACCTCAGGACGAAAAAATAAAACACCCCCAAAGTGGTACACGCGTATATATCATAGCTGAAGCAAGTCGTACATCGGCCAGAAATAAAAATAAAAGTGAAATCGGAAGTCAGCATGTATTGGCGGCTCGCTGCTCCTTTGAGGAATTTAAGCGGCAGCCACTGAAGATGAGCCGCAGCAGATGAAATCACCACTGGCGCAAGACCATAAAATATGTGCGAGGTAATCTACGTACCGCAGGTACGGCGGATACCGCAAGTAGTGGTCCCTCCCTCTATGGCGCCGGCATTATGCGTGCGTGTTGTCTTCGTATGATGGCCATGCAACATGGCACTATATCTATCGGCAGCGGGCGCTACTGGTTGTTCCAAGCGTTTTCACAAGCGCTATATCTGTGTCGCGTACCAGGTAGTTCGTAAACTAAGAGCTTGCTCTCTCTAGGATGAGGCATCGGCACGGACCCTGGGGGTGCTGGATGTCGATGGTTGCAAAGAGCAGTTTAATGTGAACACACATAAACTCATACCAGGGTAGCGGGCATCCAGCACTACAATAATCACCAGGCGTGATAGATATCGGCGTCCCCGATGGTCTAGTGGGTCAATCAACCCCGTAACCACTAAGGTCGATTTCGCAGGTTCGAGCCCCCCCGAGTGCATACATACTCGTACTCGTAGGGACTTTTTCTTGTGCTAAAAATTGACTTGCAGAAAGCGCGAAAGCGTAAGTAATAGCAAACTTCGACAAAAAATCGACGAGCGTTGGGAATGCTGAACCAACCCTCCGCGCGATAAAAATGAAGGCACGTACCGGGGGGGAGAAGGGACGACACCTGTGACCACGGCTTGTCCAGA
>JAYJMJ010262986.1:0-14239 GCA_036873875.1 Laminaria ephemera | reverse complement strand
ATGCTGAACCCTCTGCGCGATAAAAATGAAGGCACGTACCGGGGGGGGGAAGGGACGACACCTGTGACCACGGCTTGCCCAGAGACTGGAAAGTAAAAGTGAGATAATAAAAAAACAGAAATAAAATAAAATAATACCAGGTACCAGGTAAGGCATAAGGCACTTACGTACGTATTATACCACGTACCAAATATTATACAACACATCATCAGTCAGTTACGAGTACTATTAATAGCGCTCCCTCGGCATCAAAATCCTCATTACAAGAAGAAACTGCTGCTGCACGAACGAGTCGTGCTCATCATGATATTACACGAGCGGTACAATTTAGCGACCACAGAGCTTGCATCTCTCCTCTCTCCATCAATAGGGTGAAGAATCGGCACGGACAATGGATGTGCGGGATGTTGATGGGTATGTAGAAGCGTAGAAGCCGGTACAAATAACACACACACACCGAGCACACACACACACGCACACCCAACACAATCACACATCCGATCCAGCGGCGGCTTCAACTACCCGATGTCAAGATCAGTCTCTCAGTCTACCTATATACAGCAAGCAGTATGATAGCTCACGTCGCTACGATAAAAGCTTCCTATAACCACTAGGCACGGCTCTTCTCCCTCTCCGCAAAGGCACTACTAGACTACTGGGCCTAGGCAGGCACGGCGATGCATCCACCCACAGCACAACACAGCACGTGTACGCGGCGAGCAGACCTCCTGTGGTGCTCGTTCGTACCAAGGAAGAACAATCCGAAGTTCTACTTTGGGCGTAAATATAAGGACCGTTTTAATTATTCGTATGAATACTGAACAGTCCTTAAATTTCCGACCAGATTGGTATAGAAAAACAAAATATGACTTCGACCTTCGATGTTGTCGTTTTTCTCCGATTGCAAAGCGGGCGTGCATCGACTCTGCGAAGTGCTTCCATTCGGGAGCGAGTGACCACACAAGGCTATCAAACCTATCTGAGCGATGCAAAAGGATTTTCACCTGCGATTCCAGCCATAGCTCTCAGGGATGAAACAGCAGCGATAGCAGGCTTGTAATGAAGCGAGAGATGCCAAAAACGAGAACTTGGAGTTCAATGGTAACCTGGAAGGCGTATGTATAGGGGAACCGAAATACGTTTTTTGTTTTTTTGTGTGTGCAGTTTTTTGTTTTTTTCTTCGTCGTGCCACGATGCTTGTGTCCATGTTTGTTTGTGCCACAGGCTCGCCACAGGGCATGAATGTTTCAGAAGAAGTATTTACAGTACCGGCATTGTGCTGCTGTCATATGCATAGAAGCATGGCAACGTTGCGCTGGCGGGCGCTTCATGTGTCCACAGAAAATTGTCTGGGGACTACTATTAATACTACCGTATCCTGGAGGGGAAAAAGGCGGAGGAATTATTTCATTTTACAGTTGCATGCATGATATCTTGGAGTCGTTATTTCGGGGCATTCGGCAAACCCTACCCAAAATAATCGAAGAACGCCAAGAACAAAAATAAGACACATTTGACCTGAACATAATGTAGAGCGCCGTATCTTACGATAAGTACAGCCCCGCTAAGGCAAAGATATCGCCTGGCATAGAATAAGCACAACCAACACCGCAATTACCAACGGCCACACTCGTCCCATGCAATTTCTTTTTTTTCGCTCTCCTGTGCGACCATACCACCAACACTACTACCTCCTCCTCCACCCGACAGCCGACCTCTCCCTGACGACCCCCCTCTCCAACAGCCATCACGGCCCGCCCGGCCACCCGCCCAGCTATAGAGGTGCCACCTGATCTTGAGGCTGTGCTGCGCGACGAGATATTGTGGCATATGTTTAGCGGGGAAGCGCCGTCAACAATTCAAGGCAATCGCGCGCGCAGGCAACAGGCAACAACAGGACGACTTTCCCCTGTGCCTCTACCTCGACTCTGCTCTGGTAGGGACCCGCGTGCATGCCTGCCCTCTGGACCTCCCGGTGCTCTGGCGACACACAGGCCATCTCGAGCTATCATCAATCAGTTGATCATGCCCCCTGCTGATGTATCGCGTCTCCCCTCCCTGTGGGCGGCGAGCAAGGGCGGCGAGTCCGATGTTCTGATGAGAGAAGGGTGAGCCTAGATTGTTCTTGTAGAGATTTGCGCGCTTGGTCGATGCGACTTGTTTTTCTCTGCGTCTATGAGAGAGGCTATCGGTGACCGGGCGGCTAGGCTGCTCACCGTCCCGAGCCCTTGGGACGATAAGTCGAGAGTAGGCTGTCCCGGTCGGTGCTCTTTTTGTTTGCGCACTGTGGCTCCATCGCAGAGCGGAGCGGGGAATTCGTCGTCTTGGGGGTGTGTGCCTTTCGATTTGCCTTGCTTGGCTTCTCCGTGCTCCGTGCGTGACTTCCGTCAAAGGTTGCTCGCTTGCTCACGCTAGCCGCCTTGCTTGCCATACCACAGCAGCGCAGGCCTCGCTCTCCGATACTGTAGGTACATTGATTGCATGCCCTGATACATACATACGTGTCCATCAATAGCAAAAAAAATAGGTACAGAGTACTCCACGTTCTTTATTTTCGATGTTTTCGCGTGATCATGATGCTGCCCTTGGGGCATGCACGCATGCATCGCCCCGCCACCTCATGGGTATATAGGCTACGCCCGTCGCGACATTCTCTCGCCTACCCCCCCCCCTCCCCCTTTTACAGCCCTGACCCCCTCGCCTACATCGTTCCTTGCCCTCTCTCTCGCTCCTCTCCCCCTCCGCCTACTTCCGGAATCCCCGTTCCCTCCGCCTACCGCCATTATACTCCGCAGGAGCACCTACCTCCGAAAATCTATCATCGATCATCATCATCTACCACCTACATTATTGCCGGTAGCAACAATCCTTCCACCCTGGTCTGATCTTCTTTCTCGTCCAGCCTCTGCTTCCTCTGTGGTCTGTGGTCTATGGTGTTCGGCGCGAGCGAAGACCGGCCTTCTTGCTATACCTTGCATTTTTCGCGAGCGTCACAGTGAGTGAAGACTGCAGCATCACCACCATCACCACCGCCCATCTTGTTCGACATTTTGTCCTGCCCCATTTTTTTTTCTCGCTCCTCACATAATGATCAAGTGAGATCTTACAGTAGTGTTAACACACGTGTGCTGATTCTAGTGTACAACCTCGATTTTTTGTAAAATATAATACGCAGTAAACAAAAATCGCTGTATAGGTATGTACTACAAGTACGTACTGCTGCATGTGTAGATCTAGTATGTTGTTCGGCGAGTGCGTTGCTCTCTTACGGACTCAGCCGTTAGATATTAATTAAATGCAGCATCCGAACAAGAACACACACATCATGTACAGACTTAATGTTTAGACTAAGCTATACACTCGTTCGGGCTGGTCGGTGTTACTAGCTCGGTTTCTTGCGCTGGGGCTAATTATTTTTCCTCTAGTTTTCAAGAGTTTTTCCCCCCTTTTCAACTTGCGACATGCCCGGGAATTCAATACCCACCACATCCCGAAGGGGAAGCCTGCACAACAAGTATAAATGTGTATACAGTCGTGGTCCCTCACTAGCGCGGTGCCTTGCCAGGCGACAACACCCACACTGTAGCGGGACCCCGCACTATCCCGGGCTGGTGCGATACTCTGTAGGACGAGGTCGTGACAAGCGATTTTCACCGCGACAAACTGGGGCTCCGCATCAAAAGGGTACCGCACTAACGCGGTACCACGACTGTATTGCTAATAGCTTACTGCCGTACAGCACCTGCACAGGTAAAGCATAAAACCTTTTTGCGCTGCACTCCCGTTAGGGGGTTAAGCACTTGGAGTTGGACTAGGACGATCTAGGAATTGAAAAAAGGGTTAAGGTTTGGGAGGGCATCGTCAAATCTGCGCCTGAAAACCGTGCGCCTTGCCCGTTGGCGGTTTTAAACAGTGCTTTTTCTCTTATTCTGGTATTTGGCTGGTAATCTAACGGTGGGGCGAGCGGGCCGCCTTGTGTTTTCGTCCGTGGCAGTAGTGCCACGCAAGGCCGCTCGCTCCCGCCTCCGTTCCCCTTCCCTCTCCCCCTCCCCCTGTCCCCTTCCCCCCCCCCTCCCTTGTCGCTTCCCGCCGTCTCTGTCCTCTTGAACAGGTGCCTGGATGGTCGTCATGTACTTCCTGGGTGGAGGGAGGGCGGACGTCGTCGATCTGTACTTCCTGGGTCTGGACTGGGTCCGGGACGAGAGGAAAACAGCTAAGTTTGTGTAGCTTGTTTTCTTTTGGTGTGTCTTGGGGTTCTTTGTAGAAGGGTTTTTGTTGTTTTGTTGGGGGTTTTGTAGAGGTGTTTCGTGTGTTGTTTCCGTTGTTGGAGTGTTTATTGGTTTAGTCTTGGGGGTTTCGGAGATTGGAGTGTTTTATGGTGATTTTGTTGTTTTTTATCGGAGTATTTATTGGTTTTGTCTTGGGGGTTTGGGAGGAGTGTGTAGTGGTTTTGCTGTTATTTGTAGGAGTGTTTTTGGTGATTTTGTCTTCGGGGTTTGGGAGGGCATCGTCAAATCTTCGTCTTTAGTCGTGCGCCGTCCCCGCGTCTTTCGTTTATTTTTGTTTTGTCTTGGGGGGTTTGGGAGGGCATCATCAAATCTGCGTCCGAAAACCGTGCGCCGTGCCCATGTCTGTCATTTTTTTGGTTTTGTCTTGGGGGTTTGAAGGGGTATGGTCAAATCTGCGCTTGAAAACCGTGCGCCGTGTCCCTTTGTGGTTGTAGAAATGTGCTTGGAAAGACTCCAGGTCACTGTGTGGAAGCTGGTGGAAGTAGATGGAAGTAGATGGAGGTTGGTGGTAATGATTATGTAAGCTGGTGGAAGTAGACAGAAGTTGGTGGAAGTCGGTGCAAATGTCTGTTGGAAGCTGGTGGAAGTAGATGGAAAAAGACGCAAGTCGGTGGAAAATCCTTTTGGAGACTGGTGGAAGTAAATGGAAGTTGGGTGAAGACGGTGGAAGTCTATGGAAGCTAGTGGAAGTAGATGGAAGTAGATGGAAGTAGATGGAACAGTATTTTGGGAGCCTGTGGAAGTAGGTGGAAGTCGGCGAAATTCGGTGGGTATGTATATGGAATCTCGCGGAAATAGATAGAAGTCGGTGGAAGTCTACGAAAGCTGGTAGAAGTAGATGGAAGCTAATGGAAGCATATGGAAATGTGCTATGGAAGCTCGTGAAAGTAGATGAAGTGGGTGGAAGTCGGAGGAAATCTATCGAGGCTTGTGAAAGTAGATGGAAGTAGATGGAAGTCGGCGGGAATGTGTTTTGGAAGCTCGTGGGAGTAGATGGAAGGAGATGGAAGTGTACAAAAGCTGGCGGGAGTAGATGGAAGTTGGTAGAACTTTATTGTGAAAGCTCGTGGGAAGTAGACGGACGTCGGTGAATTTTCGGTGGAAATGTATTATGCAAGCTTGTAAAAGTAGATAGAAGTCGGCGGAAGCGCAGTGGAAGGCCTTGAAAGCTGGTGGAAGTAGATGGAAGTTGGTGGAAATGTTTTTTGGAAGCTCGTGGAAGTAGATGGAAGGCGGTGGAAGGCGGTGGAAGTCTATAGAAGTGGGTGAAAGTAGATAGAAGTAGGCGGAAGTTGGCGGAATGTATTGTGGAAGCTCGTGGGAGTAGTTGGAAGTCGGTGCAATTCGGCGGGAAAATGGTTAGGGGAGCTCGTGGAAGTAGATAGAAGTCGGGGGAAGTCTATGCAAGCTGGTGGAAGTAGATCGAAGCAGATTGAAGTTGGTGTAAATGTACTCTGGAAACTGGTGGAAGCGGATGGAAGTCGTTGAAATTCGGTGTAAATGTGCTATGAAAGCTGGTGAAAGTAGGTAGGAATCGGTGGAAGTATATGAAAGCTGCTGGAAGTAGATGGAAGTAGATCGCAGTCTGTTGAACTGTATTATGGGAGCTCGTGGAAGCAGATGGAAGTCGGGGGAAGTCTATGGAAGCTGGTGGAAGTAGACGGAAGTGGATGAAAGTTGATGGAAATGTATTTTGAAAGCTGGTGGGAGTAGATAGAAATTGATGGAAGCTGGTGAAAGTCTATGGAAGCTGGTGGAAGTACATGGAGGAATGTGTGGAAGTTGGTGGACCTGTACTACGGAAGCTCGTGGTAGTAAATGTATGTTGGTGAAATTCGGTAGAAATGTTTTTTGGAAGCTCATAGCAGTAGATGGAAGGCGGTGGAAATCAATGGAAGCCGGTGGAAGTAGATGGAAGTCGGTAACAAATGTATTTTGGAATCTGGTGGAAGTAGATGGAAGTAGATGGAAGTCGGTGGAAATATCTTCTGGGAGATGGTGGAAGTAGGTGGAAGTTGGTGGAAATGTACTATTGCGGAGGGCCATAGTAATCTAGTAATGAGTCTAGTAATGAGGACCAAATATGGTTAGTAAAAACAGTGTAATATATAGGTTTTTGTGTGTATCGTAGGTCCTCATTACTAGGGTCCTCTGTAATAAGGAATATCGTGGAAGTAGATGGACGTTGGTGAAAGTTGGTGGAATTTTGTTTTTGGTGACGCGTGCTACGATAGAGGTAGCACTTTTTGGAGTTTTTTATTTTTTTGAACGGGACTCCTTAACCCCAAAATCGTCGGGATGTCATTCTCGTTTTGCAACGTGATTTTTTTTTGTGTATCTAGGCCATGGATTTGTTCATCGGGTTGCACTTGTAGTGTACTCAAAATCAGTGTGTGGGTGAAGTTCAGAACTCCTCAAGTGAGGAGCCTCAGAAAAAATCCGGCGGACCTCTATCGTGGCATTGCATGTGTCTATTACGGAGGACCATAGTAAACAGAACCCACGATATACACAAAAACCTATATATTCCCCTGTTTTTACTGGCCATATTTGGTCCTAATTACTATGTTCCTCCGTAATAGGGGAGCTCGTGGATTTAGATAGAAGTCGGTGAAAGTTGGGGGAAACGTATTTGTGGAAGCTCGTGGAAGGAGATGGCCGTCGGTGAAATTCGGTAGAAATGTATTGTGAAAGTTCGTGGAAGTAGTTAGAAGTCGATGGAAGCTCGGTCGCAGTCTATGAAAGCTGGTAGAAGTAGATGGGAGCAGGTGGAAGTAGATGGGAAAGCATTATGGAAGCTTGTGGAAGTAGATGAAGTCGGTGGAAGTTGGTGGCAGTACGAGGATGGAACTATGTTAGATGGAAATGTATTTTGGAAGCTGGTGGATGTAGATGGAAGTCGGTGGAAGTGTATGGAGGCTGGGGGAAGCGGATGGAAGTAGATGGAAGTTGGCGTGAATGTATTTTGGAAGCTCGTGGAAGTATATGGAAATGTATTAGGGGAGCTCACGGATTTAGATAAAAGTCGGTGAAGGTTGGGGGAAACGTATTATCGAAGCTCGTGGAAGGAAATGGCCATTGGTGAAATTCGGTAGAAATGCATTATGAAAGCTCGTGGAAGTAGTTAGAAGTCAGTGGAAGCCCGGTGGCAGTCTATGCAAGCTGGTAGAAGTAGGTGGGAGTAGGTAGAAGTAGATGGAAATGTATGATGGAAGCTTGCGGAAGTAGATGAAGCCGGTAGAAGTTGGTGGAAATAGATGGAACTAGGCTAGGTGGAAATGTATTTTGGAAGCTGGTGGATGTAGATGGAAGTCGGTGGGAAGTGGATGGAAATAGATGGAAGTTGGCAAAAATGTACCAGGTATTATGGAGGCTCGTGGAAGTAGATGGAAGTCGGTGGAATTTAGTAGAAGTCTACGGAAGCTGGCGCCATTAGCCGCGCCGATACAACGATACGGCTGTACAATAGCTTTGAACGTTATGATAATAATACTGGAAGATTGTCTCCCTCCTTGAATAGGTTCGAAGTTGGTTCTGGGTTCGCCGGTACTATAGCCGACAAGTTGTCTCTTTCTTCAAGTTGAGAATACATCGGTAGCAAAACGCGCGTTTTGGGAAGGAAGAGCATGGGTTTGGGAGCAGAGGAGTTGAACAAAGGGTGGACAACACGATCAACACCTCCCTCACCAGGTGTAAAATTCCCTACGTACGTGGTCTAACCTGGGGAGGTGGATAGAAGTGGAACAGGCTGGTGGAAGGCGAGAAGGCCAAGAACGACCTCACAATAGGTTGGTGAAAAGTGAGAAGACCAAGAACGACCTCATAATAGGCTGGTGTATGGTGAGACGATCAAGAACGACCTCATGACCTGTTCGACGAGTCCAGGACTTCCTTCACCAGAGGGTTAAATTTTCCGATGCTGTCCAACACTGGGGGGTGGACACACGTACTTGCAAACGTCTACTGTTTCCTGGAATGGAAGAGAAGTTTCCAGATCGTCCGTCTCCGGGAACCGTTCGCATCTACTGCTGCCTGGAAGGGAAGGGAAGTTTCAAGATCGTCCGTCGACCAGCGTCTACGGGAACCGTTCGCTGAAACGACAGGTCGGGTTTGGGGATGGAGGAGCGTATCGACGTCACAGACGCTCGGACGCCTCGACTATTATAGCATTTTCTTCTCGTTGGCGACATGCTGGGGGGGTGTTACGGCGTGTTGGCAACCGGATGCTACAAATACGTTGATGGTGAGGGCCGAAGATGCACACGCCGCCTGGCGTTGCCTCGAAGAAAACATCAAGCGTAAGCTATGGCCGGAAATCTGCAAGGCCGAGTCACCATCAACTTTGGAGGGGTTATTGCGGGCGTCGATGTCTAAAACAATATTCAAGAATCGTGTGCGCGGTAACCGGAGAACACGGAGGGGCGGGGAAGAACTACTGTGCCTTCCGCACTGCTAAGATTATATTCAACACCGGGCTTGTCTTGACGCCCACCAATCGCCTGCGCACATCTTTCACAGACATGCCCTCTGGGTGGAGTGTAAAAACTGCAGACCATCAACTCGATTTCTACCTTGGTGATGATTCCCATGTGAGGAAGACGGCGGGGTCGATACGCACCCCTAGGGTCGACGTTGTCATTGTAGAAGAAACTGCGTGCATGCCTATCCGGACTCTCAGTATGATACTGGCGGCCGCTCATTGCAGCGGCGCCCATGTGATTGGCACCTTCAACACGCACCAACTCCAACCCGTTTGCGAGAGCAGCGGCATGTCGATCAGCAAAGACAATGTCGACAGGAAGGCCATCCTTGAACAAGCCTTTCCCACCTGCTTTCATGTCTTCGCGCGCAAGCGGGATAATACTATTGAGGAACAAGTTGATATGGACGGCGGTCTTTTGTACATCCTAGCAGCAGGAGACGACAGGGCCGAAGCACAGAATCGTGCCATCGAGAGTTTTGGCGGGGGGTGTTCGGCAAATAATCCTAGCCGTTCAGATTTTCATCTGGCTTACACGAGAGACGGTGCTCGATTCCACGCCTTCCGGGGCTTGCTGGGGTGTAACGAAGGCGATGGGTCGAACGCGCTTGGACAGCAAAGTGTTGTGGGTGCACAATATAGGGATCTCGGGAACTCAGGTAAGATACACAAGAACCATACTTACAACATCGTCCGGTCATTTGAAGATTCTGTCGTTGTCGCAAGTGCGTTCGACGGGGTTGTCAGCCTAGAGGAGACAACTCTCCGTCGGGCGGAAGCAGAAAACTTGTTCGACCCCCCGGGATCGTGCACGGTTCACGCCGTGCAAGGCCGCACAGTGGAAGGGAGGTTGGTCATACATCAGGCCCGACACCCTTACGCAGATGTACACTGGCTGTACACCACGGCCATCCGAGCGATTGGTCCCTCGAACGTCAGAGTCGCTGATGACGCTCACCACAGCGTGAGCAACATGACCTGTCAGGAAAGGAGGTCGTGGGTTTCTAGGAAGATTTCGAGCTATCTACGCCGACGTGACGGCCGGTCGTCTTAGAGCCGACGAGGGCAAACAGTTCAGGGAGGATCTCGGCCAAGAACTACTCAACGCTTACCGGGGCAGGTGCAACTTGTGTTCCAGTGAACTAGTCTGGGCTGTGTACAGCGAGCGCCAGCCAACGCTTGACCGTACTGACTGCGCTTTACCTCACACGATAGGTAATGTGGATGTGAAGTGCTTGAAGTGCAATCGAGCTAGAGGTAGCTTGGGAAGAGGGTGTATAAAGAAGAAGAAGAAGGTGGATGAGGCCGTGGTAGCACGGTAACCTGTTCGCCCACAAACGCAGGAAGTTATGCTTTCTAAGCATATATTTAGGATTCGAGATGAACCACACAATCGCAGAGTGTGCAAGGTGGCTGGAAGAGCACGAGGAACCGGGCTAGCTTCTCAAAGTACTGAGAAGCCTACACCCCGGCTCTCTTAACAAGCACGTTAGAAGAGTCAAGGTAGAGTGGATACAAATGTACGGTGCCTGCCACAATGATGGTGCCATTAGGAACGACCTACGGCGGGTGCTAAAGATCATAAAGAGTGAGGCATCATTCTCCAAGAAAGAAGGAGGTCAAAGGAAATACACCAAGCAACTCAAAACGGCCGGGGATCGTGTTGGGGCGTTATCCAAGTTGGATCTTCTGGGTAAATGGTCAGCGCGAAATGCCATTCAATCCCAAAAGGAGTCATTCACTGGGCTTGTCGATATCGATGAGCTCCTCCGGAAAGTGCATGCACTACCACCATACGTTTCTCAGCTAGAACTCACACGGGAGGAAAAAAGGCTTCCAAGGAGAAGACTTCGGGAGGCCTTGGAAGCCATGTGTGGGCGGGGCTGCACGGTGAAAGCGAGCGAGCAAATCGATACCATGGCGTCGATTATCGGGTACCCACGTGCGCACTACTTCGAATTAGCCTGCGCGTTGTCTTTTGTGTCTGGCAGGGGATTGCCAGAGCTCGTTGGGGCTGTTGTCCAATTTTCACCGAGTATTCACGGTCCTTATGAATCACAGGTGAATTTTGGTGATTTGGAGGGATACCAGGGTACCGTAAGCCGAATACCACTATTGTGCGAGTACGAACACTTTATAGAGGGGGTCAAGAGGCTGCACGGCATGAAGGACACGTCTCATCTCACGCCTTCCGAGGTAAATCATCGATATAGTAAATCAGCTAATTTATCGGCACGAAAGCTACTTTTGAACGGCGTCACAGGTCGTGTCTTCAGCGATTTCAAGACGCTACACGTTGCGATTACCCATAAAGTGTTCAGAGGACACGACTTGGACTTGGATTGTTGGGTAAAAGTAGCATGTGGTCGGGATTCCCCAGTATTGAAGCGTAAGTGCTCGGTTGTGATAGTAGAGGGGGTCGAAGAAAATCATATCAGGCATTGGGCACAATTATTTTTGGATTTTTGTAACGCTATCGACATTGTCGACGGTTGCTTTACCAAGACACATTCGACAGAAAACTGAAACGTGTGTCAACCATAAACCTTAGTGTGTTTTCCTTGTGATATTCCAACGTGAATTTTCGAGCGTCCAACCCCTTCCCCGAAAGGGATACATTCCTGTGTATTGAATGCCGAGATCCCACACACGCAGAGGCAAGATCGTCAACGCGTTGACTCCTATTCCAAAACATTCGAACTCTCTTTGACCGAATGGCCACTACAATACGACGATGACGACAGCGAGTGCCTTATAGACTAACCGCGGCATAAAAAACATAAATTTGCGGATATCCGCTAAAACAATTAGTCACCACATTCAATGAAAATGAAAACACAGGCGCGCCCCGTGCGTCGTCTTTCGCACCTACCTACATACAGTACTGTCTACGCACACTAAATTTTTTCTCTCTGGATGTCTAGGACAACTTGCACACAGCTCTATTACAGGGGCACATAGCAACCAGGACCAAATTGGGTAATAAACACACGAGAAATTAATATTCTTAGCGTCCATAGTGGGTTCTGATTGCTATGGTCCCCTGTAATAGTAGAAGGGAACGCTATTCAGCCACTGCCTAAGGTATTCCAAGGTTCTGAAGCCGCATAATGGCGGGAATCAGCATCTCGAGAAATCTGGCAAAACTACGTACTGTATTTCACTCAATACGGCCGATGAACGAAAGAAAACTAATGTCACGTATATCACTGCTGTGCTTGTATATCGCCCGCATGAGCATCCTGTCGCATTGTATGGCTCGAACACTCGCTTTGCGGTTACCTGGGCCTTGGAATTGCTACTCGTACATCCCGCAAAATGGATATTCTACCCTCCCGATAAACGAGTACAGGATACAGGATACCCAGGACCAGAGGACAACTGAGAGCCGCTAGCTCTACACGAAGTCAGACTAGATCCAGAGGTGAGTGATAGGAATTCATCCTGTGGATCGTCCGTAAAAGCAGTCGAACGCGTGCTGCGATAGGGGTACTGTACCTTTTTTTGGCCAAACTAGGGGTACAGTACCTCTTTTTGGACAATTTTTTTTTGGCTGACGGGGCTCCTCAACTAACAAACCGCCCAAAATATCGTTGGAATACCATTTTAGTGTTACAATAGTATCATTCGTTTCATACTTAGGCCATGAGATTGTTCATCGGGTTGTACTTTTCTCTTTTTTCACAGTCGTTATAGAGTTACATAAGCGAGGAGTCTCAGAAAAACAATGTGCACCTCTACTGTAGCGTGCAACGTTGGTGGAAAAATATGGAAGCTCGTGGAATCAGATGGAATTATATGGAACTATTACGGGGGAACGTAGTAATCAGGACCAAAAATGGTTAGTAAAAACAGTGGAATATGTAGGTTTTAGTGTATATCGTGGGTCCTGATTACTACGGTCCTCCGTAATAGGTGGATGTAGATAGAAGTAGGTGGAAAAGTATCATGGCAGCTCGTGGAAGTAGATGGAAGTCGGCGGGAGTACAAGGAAGCTCGTGGACATTGATCGAAGCCAGTGGAAAACTATGGAAGCTCGTGGAAATAGATGGAACTCGGTGGAGGTCTATGGGAGCTGGTGGGAGAAGATGGAAGTCGATGGAAGTCGGTGGAAGCTCATGGAAGCTTGTGGAAATCGGTGGAAAATATGGAAGCTCGGCGAAGTAGATGGAAGCAGATGAAAGCCGGTGGAAGTCGGTGGAAAACTACGGAAGCTCGTGGAAGTAGACGGAAGTAAGTAGAGCTGTATGGAAGCCCGTGGAAGTAGATGGGAGTAAGTGGAAGACTATGGTAGCTTGTGGAAGTAGATGAAAGTCAGCGGAAGTAAGTGCTAGCTTATTTCAAAAGACGATGCTTTGATGAAAGCAGGTGGAGGTACAAGTATTTCAGATGGAAGATCCTACTTCCGTGGAATTAGTTCCTACTTCCGTGGAAGTAGTTCTTACTTCCGTGGAAGCAGTTCCTACTTCCGTGGAAGCAGTTCCTACTTCCGTGGAAGCAGTTCCTACTTCCGTGGAAGTAGTTCCTACTTCCGTGGAAGTAGTTCCTACTTCCGTGGAAGTAGTTCCTACTTCCGTGGAAGTAGTTCGCTGCTTACCTTGAAGTCCCATGGCAGTTTCAGTGGAAAAGCACATGTACTCATCTACTTCCATAGAAAATTCCATGTATATCCATTGAGACTTCCATCTACTTCCATCTACTTCCATGAAAGCTTCAGCCTGCTTCGATCTACTTTAATGGAAGTTGGTGGAAGCTTCCATGTACTCCCATGGAGGAAGTAGATTAAAGCTTCCACGAGCTTCCACTCAAAAACAAACAATGTGAAATACCGGGTTTGTCTTGGAGGTGTGGAGGGCATCGTCAAATCTACGCCTGTTGTCGTGCGCCATGCCCGTGTTTGGTATTGTTTTGTTTTGTCTTTGGAGGTGTGGAGGGCATCGTAAAATCTGCGCCTTTAATCGTGCGCCGTGCCCACTTGTGGTTGTTTTAGACAGGACTTTTTTTTCGTTCTGGTATTTGGCTGTCGGTCTATCCTTCCTCTCTTTTAGGCTACGTGGGGCGAGTGGACCCTTGTGTTTGTTGTTCGTGGCAATAGTGCCATACAGGGCCTGCTCGTTCCCGCCTCCCTCCTCCCCCCACACTCCTCCTCTAAATCTGGATGGGTTGGCGTCAAGTGGCGACGACGCTGTAAAACAAGCAACCTCTTGTACGGGGTTGGTGTCAGTTGACAACGACGCTGTAAAACACGCCTCTCACTACGTGAGCTGGACAACCATGGTACCGTCTTTTTTTCCCTCGTTTTTATGTTTTGGCGGTACCCGAGATGGTCGAGTTAAGATCATGTTGTGCGGAGTGGAGAACCCTAACTCCGTGCAAGGGGGATATCACGTAGGGTGTATATGGTAAGGCACCCACGAGGCAGTTACATAGTATACCCATTGCTGTCTCTGGAAGTGACCACACCAGAAAA
>JAYJMJ010262968.1:0-14244 GCA_036873875.1 Laminaria ephemera | reverse complement strand
CGGTGATTATAAGCCAATCATATTTAGAGCAAAAATGTACCGTACATTTCGTCAAATTCCTACCTTCGCTAAAGTACGTTTTTTGCCTTTTTTTCAAGATTTTTTCCTCAAATCCTTCCTTCGGTGTTTATTTCTGGGAAGGGAAGTAACAAAAAAACGCTTTCGCAAACACTCTATTGAAAAAAAAAAAGAACGACATTCCGGCGATTTTGGGTTAAAGAGCGCCGTCATTCAGAAACAAAAAAATCCAGAAGGTGCTACCTCTATCGTAGAACGCGTCGGCTCCTCACTTAAAGAGCTATAATGCTTCTCCCAAAAAACTGATTTGAGGAAAAATAAAGTGCTACCCGAAGAACAATCCCATGGCCTATGTATCCAACGAAAAATATTGCAAAAAATTATGAAACCCCGACGATTTTTGGTTAAGGAGCCCCGTCATTCAGAACAGTTTTCAGCAAAAAAAGTGCTACCTCTATCGTAGCACGTGTCTGAGGCTAACCTATGTACCTCGAAGCGGTAGTACCGTCATCATCATCATCATTGCCATTTGGCGAAGATCCTTGTTGAACCCTTGAAGCAGTAGCGGCAGCGGCGGTGGCGGCGGCGGCTTCTTCGATCGCATCCAAAGCAAGCCCCTCAAGGGCTTGCGATTCAGCATCGTAGTCGGCGGTTTCTTCCTGCGCTTTGAGCGTGAGCACCTCTGTCGCCTTGCAAGCCTGCTCCAACCGTAATATCTGTACAACCGGTTCATAGGCATGCGTCCTAGTATATACCATTATGTAGGAGGTGTCCAACCTTAGTATCTTTTCAGCCGAGTGATAAGCGATGCATGTGTCCTAGTATACACGTAGGAGGTGATCGACCTTAACGTCTGTTCAATCGGTTGATGATTGATAGGGGATACACGCGTCTTAGTATGTATAGGAGCTGTGGACCATTAGTATTTGTTCAACCAGTTGATAAGGGAGAGGGGTACACGAGTCCTAGCTTCAACATCCTCCGGCGCTTTTGGGGGGGCTCATTTCTCGTGTGGCATATTTGAAGCCGGTGGACACTCCATATCTACGGCTTCACTAAGCCACATGCATGTCAAGTGTCTACTGACAATGCGTTTCGTATGGGTGTCGCCTGAATGGCCTTGTTATGCTAAGTAGTAGTACGAACCCGCCAACAAGAAACACCTAACCTGAGCAAGGCTTCAAAATGTATTGTTAAATCAACTCGCTCCAACCTTGAACAACCTTGAGCACAGGCTATCAAGTACCCGTAGGATCTAGTGTGGCGCACGTCGCTGAGCACGATTTGTTAATAAAAAATTCTTAGCGTCCTCCAAAACGTGAGCCTGACTTTCTTATCGGGTTTTTTACCGTACTACTTTATACCTCAGTGCGCATTAATAAGTCTTCACGCCTCCATATTGGCAACAACGTTGTCTCCAACGTTCGTGGCGGTGTCTCAAAATGCAAAAAGACAAATTCTCTACCGCACGCCGACCTCCATGCGCTCGCCCCGGCGGATCTTCTCCAACCTCGCGAGCTGGTCGTTCAGCGAAATCTCTTCGTCCTCCAGAGCATCAAAACGTTTCCAGCATGACCTGCGTTTGAAAATGACGCACCTTGCAAAGTTGAGTTCCAAAACTCGATTCCCACAGCTGACGTTTTTTCGGTCTTAAATACAATGGCCGACGCGTGCTACGATAGAGGTAGCACTTTTGTGGCGTTTTTTGTTTCTGAATGACGGAGCTCCTCAACCCAAAATCGTCGGAATGCCGTTCTTGTTTTTCGATCTGATTGTTTTGTATACATAGGCCACGGGTTTGTTCATCGGGTTGCACTTTCAGTTTACTCAACATCGGCTTGCGGGTGAGGTTTAGAGCTCCTCAAGTTGAGGAGCCTCAGAAAAAAACGGGTGCACCTCTATTGTAGCATGTGTCGGCCGAAAATTCAAAAGCGCATGAAACATGAGTACAACAATACTATAGGCAAACTAGGACGATGCGGGTCAAGTTCCTCGGGCATTTCAAAGCCTCCTTTATCGGGCGCAGCTATGCCAGGACCACCTTTACGTTGTGTGATGGGAGGTATCCACGTGTCTCTGCATGCGTTCGTAAAATCGGGACCAACGAAATTGCAGCAATCGAAGGCACAGAGGTGGTTCCATGAGTTCGATCCAATATGACTTGTAGAATGAGTGCCAACCCCTGTCATTGCTCAGTTCCAATCAACCCAAAGCCAGAGAACAGAGGTTGTGGGAGAAATACTGACCATCCCACCCACCCAGCTTAGCATGCAGTAGTTGTTTCTTTATAGTTCTGTTTTTATTTTACGATAGGCGCGGCGCTGAGAGCGCACTCAGCGCGGTGTTCATCCCGGGCGAGCCCCCCCTGCTGGGGCAGAAGGCCTCATCTAATGCAATACTTACTTTAAATGATGGGTGTAGGCGCACTAGAATATAGCAGAAATTCGATTTTTTTCGATTTATCTTCCCCTTTGCGGCCTGGGAAAAAAAGTCGAAAAAAAGTGGCAATTGCAGCATCGATCGGTCACACACGAAACAGTCCGGGCTGCTACCTAGTAGAGTAAGGGGTGCGCTCGAACTGCAATGCAAGGAACCGCATGATACGCGTGCAGCAAAAGGACACACGTACTGTTGCTGCACGATCGTTTTACATGCTTGGTACGATCGCTCGTGCCAATATTTGGCCGCTAGATAAGGCTACGGGTACAACAAGAGCAGAAACTTACCTTGTCTCTCCGTCCAGCAACTCGATGCGTTCACCCAACGTCGCCGGGGCCATGGGTGTAGCGCCGGCATTCTTGATGTCGGTTTGAACCTCGCCATTATGTCGGGAAGAGGTCAATCCTGCATGGTAGACACTGCTGCCGTTCATGTCTGGATATGTTCTCGCTGCTGCTGCTGCTGCTGCTGCTGCTGCTGCTGCTGCTGCCGCTACTGCTGCGATTTTGAAATAAGGAAGCTAAAGAGGCAGAGGCCAGAGATCACGAACAGAGATCCCCAGATCCTACGAGACGGAAATACTGCTACTGTTCTTTCTCGTGCACAGGTACAGCACCGTCAAACAAACACGACGTGCTTTGCTTCTTTTGTGGGTGGCGGTGAGGCGCACGGAGTAAAATTGCAATCAGGGACAGGTGCGGCCCTCGCAGGATTTGTGTGGTCCTCAATCCTCAGCTGAATACTCACAGGGTTCGGGCCTCCCCAAATTTCAAATCGGCGGATTTCCACTCGTATCTGGCGGCTTTATTCTCGGGGCTCTTTATTTTTGAATTCGTTCATTTGCTCGCACTTGTCTGTGTGCTCTGTGCTGTTCTGTTCGGTGTGTTGGCGATACTGCAGCTCCCTTTCACGTCTGCCATCTGGAATCCAACAAGAGGTGGGCATGTTTGGCCAGCACATTGACGCACTTCGTCGCTTGCGAGCGGTCAATATCTGTCCTCATCAAGGAAAAACAGGGACCCAAGCAAAGGCTTGTCAATTTTCAAAAATATTTTCTTTCCCGTGTGATGAGCTATTAATATGAAATATTTCCTGGAGTACGATAGGTACCAGGTACTCGTTGGGTCCGCCGACGGCGGCCGCTGGATCTACTCGGCTGACTGTCGTCGAGAGGAGTACAGGAGGGGACAGTGCCACCACTAGGGCAGACTCACACCTTCTTTCGCCTTACGTCCCGCTTTCGACCACAGGAGGAACAGCGGGGCCAAGAATCGGCGTCACAACAACAACGGCCTGTTCACATTTTGGGTATATTAGGGTGTACTTGTCAGGGAAGAAGTTCGGACGATGGTGCCTGCAGGAGGAGCGTTGAGAACTAAAGTCTTCACGGCGACCTGGCCTTCTTTCGCAACAGCAGGCACGAATGCGTACGATGGCACGCACGCCGGGAGAAGGGGCGCCGGGAATCAACACAGCGGCCCTCACTGCCAGGTACAGGGCATACAATTTGGGGGTTCCTTTATACTGGTATGATTTATCCGGTACCTGGTAAATACATACCTGGTACTTTTCGACTTGTGGGGGTCTCTTGATGGATGGATGATTGGTAATTGACGAATTGGTTCCAGCACCTTTCGTATTGCACACCGGGTACAGTATACATAATATTATACCTGGTATATATACCAGGTATCTGTCTACTGGTACAGTGTTGCATGTCGTACCTGGTGCGTGTCAGGTATTGAAGAGTCGATAGTCTTGACTTGTCGAGATTCACTATGCGCCAGGTCTCCTTTTTTAACCCACCGCTGGGTTGGCAAAGTAGACGCATCCTACGGTAGAGGTGTACCAGGTACCTAGTATTTGTCTGAGGTTGCTAACTCAAAGGGCTCCTAACCTCACCAAAATCATAACTTTGACAAAAACTAATATTTGGACACACGCTACGGTAAAGGTGTACCAACTTTTTTTCTGAGGCTCCTCATTTGACGAGCTCTGTACCTCACCCAAAAGCTTGTTTTGAGTAAACTAAAAGTGCAACCCGATGACCAAACCCACGGCCTAGGTATAAAAAATATTCATATTGCAAAACAAGAACGACATTCCGACGAATTTGGGTTAAGGAACCCCGTCATCCAGAAAAACAAAATTGCCAAAAAATGCTGCCTCTATCGTAGCGCGCGTCTGTGTGAACCGATGAACAATCAATCCCATGGCCTACAGCAGGTATCTAACGAAAAATGTTGCAAAACACAACTGGCATTCGAAAATTATCGGGGTGTTCTTCAGTCGAGGACAGTCATTAGTTTGGCCAATAAATGCTAGACACATGCTGCGGTAAAGGTACACCGTTTTTTTTTCTGAGGCGCCTCACTTGACGAGCTTCATAGCTCAACCAAAAACATATTTTGAGTAAACTGAAAGTTGCCACCCGACGACCAAACCCATGGCCTAGGTAGACAAAAACAAATTCAGATTGTAAAACAAGCAGGACATTCCGGCGATTTTGGGTTAAGGAGCCTCGTCATTCAGAAACAAAAAAATGCCGAAAAGTGCTATGTCTGTCGTAGCACGCGTCGCTACCTCTACGATAGCACGCGTCAGTAGGAAATGGACGGCGCATATCATGGCATGGTGTCTTGTTCGACGAGTGCTACGATAGAGGTAGCACTTTTAAAGATTTTTTTTGTTTCTGAATGGACACATGTTACGATAGAGGTGCACCATTTTGTTTCTTCTTATCCTCACTTGTGGAGCTCTAAACCTCACCCAAAAACTGATTTGGAGAAGAATGAAAGTGCAACCCGATGAACAAACCTATGGCCGTAGGTACACAAAAAAAACATTTTTGCAAAACAAGGATGACGCTCCGACGATTTTTTGGGGTTAAGGAGCCCCGTCATTCAGAAACAAAAAAAGCCGAGAAGTGCTACCTCTATCGTAGTACGCGTCAATGACGGCGCTCCTTATCCCAAAATCGCCGGAATGTCGTTCTTTTTTTTTCAATCTGATTTTATTTGTATACCTAAGCCTTGGGTTTGTTCATCGGGTTGCACTTTCAGTTTACTCAACATCATTTTTTGGGTGAGGTTCAGAGCTCCTCAAGTGAGGAGCCTCAGAAAAAAACTGGTGCACGTCTATCGTAGCACGTGTCGTGTAGTGAAACCATGCAACGCACCGTTTACGGGCAGGGCCTGGAACCTCGGTCGCTGACAACGCTCTCCGTGATGAGAGCTACCTGAAGGTCGCAAGAACCACTGCATTGGACCCCTGGTGTTTTGAAGACCCCCCCAATTAACATCACCACTGTAGTACGTGCCCAAATTATTGCGGTTGCACTACCACGTTAGTGCGGATATCGTCGTCTGGCGACCCACCGAACTAAAGTGGAACTCCCACTACAGCTGTACCGTAATTTTAAAATGGGAAATGACATATGTGCCCCCGTGGGAACTTTAGTAAACGACGCCCTCTGAGGCACTTTTTGCGTAATGCGCCCCCAGAATTGGGGGCACATTAGGCTACGTAAAGTTCCCCCGAAAGTATGAAGCTTGTGCTACCGTGCGCGATGAAGGTGACTGCTGTAGGATATTAGACTTGACGTTAACTAAAATGTCCCAGGGAGCTCATTTATCATCTCCCTTCGAAAGTTCGGATATACCGTATTCAATACACTACGCTTGCCGTTAATGATCTCCGCGTGATCGTGTAGCTGGGACACCACAACGCCCGCTCTCTCTGCGTCCTCTTGTAGAGTCTGTGAATCCGTGGGGCACGATATTATCGACACTATGAAGCAGGAAGCAATTCATTGGATATTGTAGCAGCCTTACCGAAGTACATACTGGTCGCCAGCGAAACACAGACCTCTCACTACTCGTTGCAGTGAGAAGATTATCGCTGGGCTGTGTCACACCAAGCTCTCATTGGTATGGTGCTATCTGGTATGTCTTGAGGCTTGAAAACGCGGCTAAGTCTACTGTCCCCTCGCTTCGCTATCAACGGACGTTTTTCACCGTGTACAATTCTCCACCGAAGTCGATTTCCCTAGAACTTTTTGCTTTTGAAATCACCCCCTCCCTGGCCAAACTTGACAGGTGGAGATTCGAAAAGTGTCAACAGCTTCGACCGGAGACGCCTTGATCCCAGGTAAAAAGGAACGCACGCCTTTTCTCTCTGACGGGGGGATGACGCGTGCTACGATACAGGTAGCACATTTTGGCTTTTTTTGATTTCTGAATAAGTTGCTCCTTAACCCAAATTCGTCGGAAATGTCATCCTTGTTTTGCCATATGAACTCTCTTATAACTAGGCCATGGGTTTTGTTCATCGGGTTGCACTTTCGGTTTACTCCAAATCAGTTTTTGGGAGAGGCATAGAGCTCCTGAAGTGAGGAAATGAAGAAAGAAAACGGTGGACCTCTACCGTAGCACGTGTCGGGTGTAATCTTTGGGGGAATCTTTCGATCTGTTTGTTCGCACGACTACATGCCTCTGGTGGAACACCTAGCTAGCCGCTTCGTGGCGTAGTTGTGCCTTCGCTATTTACGGAGGACCATACTAGTCAGGACCCACGATATACACAAAAACCTATATATTCCACTTTTTTTACAAACCATTTTTTGGTCCTCATTACTCCTCATTACTAGATTACTATGCTCCTCCGTAATAGTACATTGCGCAGCTGCACCTTCTCGATATCAAAATGGTGCATAGGAACGCAATCGATGACTAGACCGCCAAAACAATCAACACTTTTTTCCGACCTTGGCTTTTACTGTAGGAGGGGATTCCAGTGGCTGGATGGACCGTGGGAATATCATGGAGGGCGACGACGTTGACGATTACGGGGATGCTGACAGTGTGGTTTTCCTCAACCCATTGCTCCTGTTGCGAAGATACAACAGCGTTTCTCTCGCGGGGGACGGGAAATATCGCCTCACCCTCTCCGACTGCCATGGCTTTGTCGCCGCTTCTCCCACCGCAGCGCCCGGCTTCGGCGGGGAGCATCTGGGAGGAAATGAAGAGTATGGTGTCGAGACAGCCCGCTTCCTGTTCCTTTCCCTCCCAATCGCTCTGGAGTTTGAGATTGGTGGTCAGGTGCGTGTGATTTCATAGTGCATTGTGCCGCCACAGGAGAGGTTGCATCTGTCAGCAGGGGGCATACTGCAGAGGTGCCTGTGGTATGACCAGCAAGAAGTAACATCTCCCAACGCCACGTAGCCCTTCCTTCGTGACGGCTCTAGAGAAGACGACCCTTCCCTTTCGTTTCATGCATGACCCTTTCCTTTAGCCTCATGCACGACCGTTTCCTTTCGTCTCAGTAATAACCCTTTCCTTTCGTTTCATGCACCAAGCTGATTGATTATTCAAACCTCTTGCATTCTTCTGCTTCCCCTCCCCCCTGCTCGCCATGCGGGGGGGCCCGGACATATGCTGATACTTGCTACATGTCGCATCTCGCTTGGCTCAAGGTGTCCAATGGAGGCCTTGAGATCGGGACTTTCCAACTGGTTCCTGTCGCCTACATACCCCCCCCTCCACCACCGCCACCGCTCCAAATACTTATGCCGCCATCTCCCGGCCTTGAAATTGATGACGCTATCGGCGATGCTGAAAGTATACCCGCACCACAACCGGCACCACTACAATCACCACCATCCATCTTTTCAACGGGCACAGTCCAATTAAGCGCCGGAGGAGATAGAGGAAGGAGGGGATTTAGTGGCTGCTTTCTGTCAGGAGCCATAGTCGGGGTGGTGGCTATTGTTTCGATGGCGTGGCTTATGCTTGCGAGAGGATGGGGGAGGAGCAAGTGGGAAAGGCTCATGAAGGGTACCGGTAGGAGAGACTGCGGGGGAAGAAAGGCAAGTTCAGGCATGGACATGAGCGTACCACGAATGAATGCCGATGCTAGGTCAAGGTGTGCGTTGTCATTTTGTTAATTATGACGCACGCCACGGTAGAGGTGCACCTCCTTTTTTCTGAGGCTCCTCACTTGAGGAGGTTTATACCTCACCCCAAAACCGATTTAGAGTAAACTCAAAGTGCAACCCGGTGACCAAACCCATGATGGCCTAGGTGTAAAAAACATTAATATATTTCAAAACAATAATGACATTCCGACGATTTTGGGTTAAGGAGCCCCGTCATTCAGAAAACAACATACAGTATTATTAGCCAAGAAATGCTACCTCTATCGTGGCACGCGTCATATGTGTACCATCAGGATCGGGCTAGGAAATAACCACGGCTGTGGTAGGGGAAGTACTCCCATTTGCTCTGCAATTATAGGCCGCTCGCGCAAGAGTGGCTCCGTGCTTCGCTCAAAAACAAGTTTAAAAATGCGTTGTTGGTGCAGCAGCGTGACGAACCAGCTCATGACGGCGGTGCATATCGCGGAACCTTGAAGCACAAACGCTTAAGACACAGGGTAGCCACTCACCCGAGCCATGAAGTCGAACCCTCTACCCTAGCCTTGGTGAAATGCTGCAGCACGATGGGAGTGCAAGCCTCTACTTCCATGCTCGTTTTTGAGTTTGAGCTTGAAGCATAGTATGACTGATCCTACGGTAGGGGGATGTTATACTATCATTTTCAGTACCGCGTTTAAGTCACTCGGGCGAGTGACTCACTATTTCTCTCCAAACGGTTTTTTTCCGTTTTGTTAGTGCAGCGCAAGTGACGAGAATCCCAAGGTAGTGCATATCGCAGAACCAAAAGGCATAAAAGCTAAAATACCGCAAACAAATAGGGTAGTCACTCTTCCGAGTGGCTCCGGACGGCTGAAAAACAAAAAAAAGATGCCCCCCGCTGCGGTAGCACCAGTCGGATGCAAGAGGTATACAAGGCAGTTAGTTGATATGTGCACACGGGTATATACAATGCAGTTGCCAGATGCTTGACACGGTTACTTCCTGTGCGGCACCCCTCAACTACGTGCTTATTCGAATGAGCATAGCCCGAGATTCTTCGACGGTTGCCATTTACAGCCTTAGACGGCCTTGGGGTTTTTATCGTCGAGAGTCTCTTTCTGTGTCTGTCGACACGTTCTTTGCCCTGTGACGAGCTCCCATTACGGCCTGTGTGCCGTTTCCATACCGTGCGACATGCTCTCACTACTGTCTTTGCCGTTTATATACAGTGTGACGCGCTGACGCATGCGACGGTAGAGGTGCACCAAAGTTTTTCTGAGGCTCATCCTCACTTGAGGAGCTCTAATACCTCTCCCAAAAACGGATTTGAGGAAAAATAAACGTGCTACCCGGAGTGAAATCCCATGGCCTAGGTATACAGCGAAAAATATTGCAAAAAAAGTAATGAAATTCCGACGATTTTGGGTTAAGGAGCCCCGTCATTCAGAAACCGTTTCAAACCAAAAAGTGATACCTCTATCGTAGCACGCGTCCGCTCATTTTACCATTTCATATTATACGGCCAATAAATGCTTATTGGACAAGAACATAAGAACAATTCTCATTATGAAAAAAAATACCTGGTATGTTTTACCATTTCATATTATACGGCGTGGCACGCCTCATTTTGTCCTTACCGTTTACATACCCTGTGAGATGCGCTCATAATTGTTTTTACCGTGCACATATCATATCGTGTGACACGCTATCATTGCTGTCTTTGCCGTTTTTATACCTATCAGGGGGTAGGTGCCTGGGTCACGGATGGCGGAGGTGGCGGAGCGGGGAGTGACGATGGGTCTAGCGATAGCGACGCCCTCCTCCGAGGCAATATCCCCGAGCCGGTGGGACTCCCCAGGTAGCCGACCCTTCCATGGCTTCAGGAGCTTCGAATAATTTCATTGATTTTCCTGAGAATTGTTCTTATGTTCTTGTTTCTACGACCAAGGGTATCGCAGGGAGGGGTAACTTTGGGTAACTTTGCGTGACTTTTAATTACTTCCTTGGGGCTCTTGTACGGAGTTCTTCCCTTTTGTATCTGGCTGGTGCGTTTTTGGCTTGCAATGTGTGTTTGTAACGAGAATACCGAAAGTTAGGTGGTTGGCTCGCTTCGCCACCGAACGAATCGTTCGCCGTCAAGTTCAGCTAAATAGCTCACAGCCCTAGACGCGTGCTACGATAGACGTGCACCCTGATTTTCTGAGGCAACATGTTATGAGGAGGTCTATACCGAACCCAAACCCGGAAAGTGATAAAATATGGAAGTGCAGCCCGACGACCAACTCCATGCCCTACAGTAGGTATATACAGCGCACGCCTGCTACAACAGAGGTGTCACTTTTTGACAATTGACACATGCTCTAAGGTAAAGGTGCAGCCTTCTTTTTTCTGAGGCACCTCACTTGAGCAGCTCTATACCTCTTCCAAAAACTGTTTTTGGGGTGGAAATAAAAGTGAAGACCCCGATGGACAATCCCATGGTCTAGGTACACAGAGAAAATTATCGCAAAAAAAAAAAGAGCGAATTTCAAACGATTTTGGGTTAAGGAGCCCTGTCATTCACAAAACGTTTCAGACCAAAAAAGTGATACCTCTATCGTAGCACGCGTCTATACAGCGGACGCGTGCTGCGATAGAGGTATCACTTTTTGGTTTGAAACGTTTTCTGAATGATGTGGCTCCTTAACCCAAAATCGTGGGAAATCCGTTCTTTTTTTGGAATAATTTTCTTTGTGTACCTAGGCCATGGGATTGTCCATCGGGGTAGCTATTTGTTTTCCACCCAAAACAGGTTTTGGGAGAGGTTTAGAGCTCCTCAAGTGAGGAGCCTCAGAAAAGAAAGGGTGCACCGATACCGTGGCATGCGTCAGCGAATGCTATTGTAAAAATACAACGGAACCGGGTAGGTCCTCGGCTGAGGAGCCCCGTCGAGACGCGTGCTACGATAGAGGTAGCACTTTTCGGCTTTTTTGTTTCTGAACGACGGGGCTCCTTAACCCAAAATCGTCGGAATGCTGTTCTTGTTTTTCAATCTGAATCCTTTGTAGACGTAGGCCATGGGCTTGGTCATCAGGTTGCACTTTCAGTTTACTCAAAATAAGGTTTTGGGTGAGGTATGAAGCTCCTCAAGTGAGCCTCAGAAAAAAAATGGTGCACCTTTACCGTGGCGTGTGTCATCAGAGGTAGCCCTTTTTGGCGAAGATGTTTTCTGAACGAGGGGGGCTGCTCAACCCAAAATCGTCGGAATAGCGTTCTTGTTTTTGCAAAATACGAATATATATTTTCATACCTATACAGGCCATGGGTTTTGGTCATCAGGTTGAACTTTCGGTTTACTCAAAAATAGTTTTTTGTGGGGGTGAGGTGTAGACCTCCTCAAGTGAGGAGCCTCTCAGAAAAATAATGGTGGCGCCTCAACCGTGGCGTGCGTCCGGGCCTCTTTCTTGCCTTACTGGGAGCGGCTGGGGTGGTATCGACTGCGGCTTGGGGACAGGATTTACCGGATGAAGGACAGATCACGCTTGAGGCCGCGGCGTACGTGGGCGGAAGTGGTGGCAGCAGGGCAGGTAGCGCTTGAAGCGGTTGCGGGGGTGGCGGACATAGCCGAGGCACCGACTGTCGCTTCCTAACTCCCTTGGGGGCGCCGGCATACCGGGGGTGTATTCATACCATGCATGGCCGTAGTCCTGAGGACCATAGACACTCGCATCCCTACAATGCAGGGGCGGAGCTCGTCGGGTTTTTGCCGATCGGGCAGACATTGCTTGCACCAAGCGCCGTGAGGTGCTCGGCGAGCCGCATGAAGAGTGAGCTGCATCCTACCGGCACGTGGGGGGGGATGGGGGACGGGTCAGCGGGTAGCCTTTGCCAGAAGGCGTCCACTACCCTGCCATTGCCAGGACGCGCGAGGTTAGTCTCATTCCTACGTTGAATGCGGCGGTATGAGGGGGAAGGCGGGGGGCAGGCAGCAGCGGTAGACGCGGTAGTTGCGCGATCGGCCTCGGCAGTACAGTAGGGGTTCCCCTAGTAATGCGGTGGTGTGCCAGAGCAACATGACCCGCCTTATTGGGGGAAGCCGCCTTATTCATTCCAGGTTATGAGTGAAGTTCCCAGGTCGCGCCGAGCGATTTTGACCGCCTTATATCCGGATACCGCCTTACCCAGACCGCCTTATCAGGGGACCCATACTGTAGTGGAGGCGATGGCGGTAGCTGCGTTAGGACGTCGGCCCAGGGGAAGGGGGGGCAGTGGTAACTTCTTTACCATAATGCGCGAGGCGGGTGTGACGGAGAACGATTTAGCGTTATTCGGCTATACTCCGCTTTTCGGCAGAGGGCGGGAGGGAAAAGGGAAGAGCCGGGTGGGAAAACGCGCGGCTCAACAATTGAGTGCGCAGGAAGGGTTTGTGATGAGGGTTTGGGTGGCGGAGGAAGGGTTTGTGTCGGTTTTGGCATTCAAAGCTTGGGCCGCAGTGCTATTGCTGTGACCGAAAACAATCGTACTGGGCGGAAGGGTTGCTGTGACCGAAAACAATCGTAATAGGCGGGGGCGTACGGCGGGCAAATGGTGGCTGGGCGTTGAGTCTGGCGTTCATTGCTGGGGGGGGGGGGGAGAGGAAGGGAGGCAGAGGCAGATGATTAACAGATCAGGGCAGTACATGCTGGGACGGAGAGATACAAGAGATGGAGACGGAGAGCTATAAAGGGAATTGAAGAACATGCGAGGAAAGCGAAAGATAAATACGGAAAGTGAAACTCCCGGTGTTGGGAACTTTTACCCCTTGGGAGGGTACAGTATTGGTCCCTCTGTAGTGTCGGCATGTGCCAGCCTGAGATACCGGAACTATAGTGGAAACCGGCACTACTCCGCGTGCTGTCATGGCTGGTTGTTCTCGTGTGTGCCAAGCGATTTCACAGGCACAACAGCGGGCAACCGGCACTACACAACCTGCGCTAGAGGGACCGCTACTGTATAAACTAAACAATGGGCTCGTTTGGGCTCGTCGGTGTTACTTGCCCTGTTACTTGCCCGGTGGCTAAACATTTGTTTAGCTCTGACGAGCTTATTTATGTTCTTCTTTCTCACCCGGCGGTTACGAGTACCTGGTAGAGGAACGAAGTCCTGTCTGTGCTCCCCCTTTGACACATGCTACAATAGAGGTGCACCATTTTGTTTCTCCGGCTCCCCGCTTGAAGAGCTCTAAACCTCTTACCAAAAACTTATTTAAGAGAAGAATGAAAGTGCAACCCGATGAACAAACCTATGGCCTTGGGCATACAAAAGCTTCAGACAGCAGAACAAGAATTGACATTCCAACGATTTTGGGGTTAAGGAGCCCCGCCATCCAGAAAACAAAAAGTTTCCAAAAGTGCTATACCTCTGTCGTAGTCCGCGACCTTTTCAACTTGCGACACCCCCGGGATTTCAAGTCATCCACAATCCGAAAGGGGAAACTTGTCGTAGCGAAAATAAGAAAATGAAAAGTGCGGTCTTGTGACCCGTGTTTCGACAATGTAAGGGTGTGTCGTACACATAATTGCATGGTATCAGACATGCAACGCGTGCAACGACAGAGGTACGTATTAATAGCACTTTTCGGCTTTTTTTGGTTCTGAAAGACGGGGCTCCTTAACCCAAAATCGTCGAAATGTCATTCTTGTTTTGCAAATTTGATTTGTTTTTTGCATACCTAGGCCATATGGTTTTGTTCATCGGGTTGCACTTTTATTCTTCTGAAAACCTGTTTTTGGGTGAGGTTTAGAGCTCCTCAAGAAGAGCCCGATAAACAAAATGGTGCACCTCTATCGTAGCATGTGTCAAAAGTGCCACCTCTATCGTAGCATGTGTCAAAAGTGCCACCTCTATCGTAGCAT
>JAYJMJ010262953.1:0-14246 GCA_036873875.1 Laminaria ephemera | reverse complement strand
CCCCCCCCCCCCCCCCCCCCCCCCCCCCCCCCCCCCCGCCCCGCGTGTCGCGTACGGCTTACTACACCTGGTACACTATCAGATGTTGAACGCTGAACGCCGATCGATTTGAGATAATTTTTCAGAAGATGCGGCCAATCCTACATCGACAACCAATCAATGCAGTTCGTACGTACTCAGGTTGTGGTTATCCTGCCCGGGGTGTGTCAGGTTCTGGATGAACGAGGAGCAAAACAGAAAGCCCCCCCCCGTGCCCACCACCACAGAGTGCGCTCCAAAATTCAAACATGAACATATGATACAAAAAAAGATTCGTCCGGATTCTTGTATCGTACACGCTTCGTACCTACCAGTATACAGGCATTGTCGTATCACACTCCTACTACACTCGTTCGTACTTTTCACGAGAGGAAATCGGCTTGTGCATAGGGGTTCATGGAGACGGCAAAAAAAACGGAAAAAAGGAATTGCCAAGTGCTAAGCCTTCGCCAATCGCCCGTTATCCCGAGTACATCTGCTCACAGACACAAACAACCACACAATCCAAACAAAGAATGGCGGGAGCGGCTGGAGAAGGAATTGTGAGTTTTGTTTAGGGCAATATCCAAAAACAGGTGTACCTGTTCACTTTTGACCCAAAAACAGGTACAATTTTTGTGTTTCCCTGGGTACCTCTTCCCTCCCCCCCTGCGTTCCTTTACACTCTTTTCATTTTTCCTTTTTGTTATTTGTTCTTTCTTTTTGTTTTTTTCGTTCCTTGCAAGTCATCTGGTGTGCTGGCTTGCTTTTGTTCCGCTCTCGTATGCATTGCGTTTGACATTCCATGGCCAAATAACCTTACTGTATTTGCAATGTGTATCTCTGTCTTACCACAGAGCTCGTTTCTCTTGGAGGGGGCATCGGCACGGACACTGGTTGTGCTGGATGTAGATCGGTGGAAAAATCAGTTGAATGTGAAGAACATACACCCACTCAAACACACAGATTGAGATCAAGTACATGTTAGAGTCAGAAATACCAGGATAGGGATACTAGGTCACTTGAAGCCGCTCTGCCCGCTTATACATAGGGAGCCCTTGTCGTCAGGACTAACCATAGTCCTCAGGGAATTGTCCGGTAACCCGACCAGCCCACCTGTCTCGGAAAGAGTTGTCTGGCGACACTTCATGAAACCCGGCTATCCCATCCCGTACCTTCTTGTCGTGCGGCTTGTGACGACTTCCGTCGCGCACTGCCTCACTCCATTCTACTCCACTCGACTCTTCTGTCGCTGTCTTCCGTCTGTCCGACGCGGGCTGGTCGCCCCCTTGTCCGTCCTAGCGCTTACTCAGCGTCCCCCAACCCAACGTCGTCGTAGCTCAAGGAGAGCACCTGCTAGCGCAGGATGTCGAGGTCTCATACCCTCCGACAACCCCGGAACGTAGTCCTCTCAGAACAAGTATTCAGAGCGTTCACCCCCTTTTCATGTGACTGCAGAAGATGTAACGATGGAGTTAGGTCAGCATCTTATTCAGCCTACATTTATATCGAAGCATAGAATTTCGAGGGGTTTGGGAGGTAAGAATGCTGTTCAATATTTTACGTCTTGGGATGGAGTAACAAAAACATGGGAGCATGATATAGACAGGTTGATCTGGACCAATATGGTAGTTTGGTATCTAGGTATTGGGCAGGAGAATCCCTACACGTTGATGGCGAGAATGCAAAGTATCGAAGGTTTAGGGTACAACTTGCTAAGCGTACTTTTATAGCGTGTGCAAATGGCGAGAGACATGTAGCGACTGACTGGATATAATGTTTGTTGCGATGTTAGGGGAAGACCAGGAATAAATGACCGAGACATGATTGGATCGTACATTTATTTCGAAACGACCCACAATGGTTGGCAGCTAGCTCGAGTAGTCATGGTAGCTGAGGAAGATGCTCCTAACCAAGCATTTCCCAACACAATCAAACTGCTGGATTTAGGGAAAAGGTACAATGTACATCTTCACAAGGATAGATAGGTTGAAGAAGTAGGAACATGGTGTTGGGATGCACATATTACCACAAATAATATGGATACTAGGTCACTTGAGGCCGATCTGCCCACTTATACATAGGAAGTCCCTGTTGTCAGGACTAATCATAGTCCTCAGGGAACTGTCCGGTAACCCGACCAGCCTACGTCCCACGTGTCCCGGAAGGAGTTGTCTGTCGACACTCCATGATAACCGGCTATCCCATGTCCCGGGAAGGTTCTCCGAACCTTCCTGACGTGCGGCTTGTGACGGCTTCCTCCGTCGCGCACTACCTCTCTCTATTCTGCTCCACTCGACTCTTCTGTCTTCCGTCTGTCCGACGCGGGCTGGTCGCCCCCTTGTCCGTCCTAGCGCTTACTCAGCGTCACCCAACCTAACGTCGTTGTAGGTCAGGGAGAGCATCTGCTAGCGCAGGCGGTCGAAGTCTCATACCCTCCGACGACCGCGGAACGTAGTCCTCTCAAAACAGGATAAATATTATACCATCAAACAATCACGTTGCTTGTCCGAATGAAAGTTGATCATTTTACGTTAGATTGGTCGTCACATGATTCCCCGCCCGCCGCCGCAGATACACTTTTTTTTTCTTTTTTTTTTGCTCATCCCATCTATTATCTTCGCACTTTTACTTTTCTCCTTCTCCCTCCCTAGTAACTCGTAACTCAGATCCGGGGTCACCTAGCAGGCTCTTCTCCCCCCTCCCCACTACGCCGCAGGTACACTACACACTGCACACTACCGGGAATAACCGTACACGCTCGAACGACACACATTAGCGCTGAACATCGAACGATAATCGAGTTCGATATGATACGATAACGATAAACCAAAAATCAAATCGATACGATATGATCTCGATAGTCGATACGTCGGAGCTTGAATGTTTAACTTTTTGTTCAGTAAATAGAATTGTGTTGTTGGTGTTGTTGCCGCCGCTGTAGTGCCGGTATTTCCGGCTGGCACCTACCGGCACTATAGAGGGAACACTACTGTATTTCCATCTACAGTCGTGGTCCCGCGTTAGTGCAGCACCCTTTCGTGCGGTGCCCCAGTTTAGTGCGGTGAGAACAGCTTGTCACGATATCTTGCTCGTCCTGCGTCGTACAAAGTCCTACTTTACGGCAACATCCCGGGATAGTGCGGGGTTCCACTTTAGTGCGGGTATCATCGTCTGGCAAAACACCGCACTAACGAGGGACCACGCCTACTGTATCGGAAGTTCGACATTCGATATTTATCGAAACTTTCGATACGATATCCAGCACACATACAAAAGAGTTCCAGCTAGCACTTTCAACTATCGCCATCATCGTCAACCATCATCAACAATCATCAAAAACAATCAACCCATCCACCCCGATCCATAAAATGATGAACTGCATGAATGCCTACCGAAAAAGGCCGAGGAGGCCCTGAGGCCCTGAGTCCTGGAATTCAGCCGTAAAACTCTGCCATGGCCCAAAAGAGCGAAGAAAATGGAATACAGCAGTAGTAGTAGAGGTTCCACTAAAGTGCGGCGGGTCGCCACACGACGATATCCGCACTCAAGTGGGACTCCGCATTAATCCCGCTTTGGTACTGAAGTTATGACAACACATTTTCACCGCACTTAAGTGGGACCACCACTGTACTGTACCTTGTACTCGAAAACTATACCGGTAAATGCCAACCAAGCAATACCGTGCACGATCACCATGGTCAAATCATCAGACAGGAAAGGAGACCTGCTTCAATCGAGAATGCAGAAACCGCTGTACCAGTGCCCCCAGCGGTCTAGTGGTTAACCTCGAATACTACTAAGGTTGGAGTCAGGGGTTCAAATCTCGGCATGGGAGATTTTTATTTCTAGAGACACCAACTGCCGAGAGCGCTTTATAGCGTGGGTAAGCACAATTCGACGCGAGTCGACAAGGGAAGAAAGTGCTGAATTCTCCTCGCGATAAAACTGAAGGCGCGTACCGTAGTGGGGAGGGGGGAGAAAAAGCCTGCTATTATAAGTGGCCCCGGATCCGAGTTACGACTACAAGTAGGGAGGGAGAAGGAGAACGAAAAAGCGCGAATATAATAGATGGGATGAGCAAAAAAAAAAAATGGCAATAGCGTACGTAACCATGTCCATGTAATTAATTCCTTTAGAACTGCATCCGCATGTTGGGGACATACTTGTAATTAGTATGCGATCATTTTATCGGCAATAAAAGGGTTGGGCGCTGGGTACATATTTTACAAAATTACTTCAAGTACGTCAGCTGTGAGTTCGATTACTTGAGTAGTCGATGCTCATCAAAGTTGCAAGTTGCGTGACACTTCAGCCGCGCGTTTGTACAGATGTATTCCTCTTTGTTATTATACAACATGATACTGAAACAGCTATTAATAGGGCTGGGCCCTGGTCCAGTATGTACTGGCAGTACTACTGCTGTACTGGCAGTACTACTGCTGTACTGGCAGTACTGTACTGGCTTAAGGGCCTGCCAGGGTTGCTATTACTTTGGCTACCTACGGTACTTGACTGATAACATAGCGGAAACCCATCAAACTGCACGGCGAAGAGCAGAGAGGGCACGCAGAACAGCGAGAGAGAGGAGAGAGGTTGAGAGGAAGGGAGACCGTGAGCAGGATGGACGAAGCCGCCTCAACCACCTATGACATGGGCTCTGGATTTTAACGGCATCCCTGGATTTTGTTCTAGTAGCAGTAGCAGTTTACTAGTTCAACGGGTGCTATCGTTGCGTCTCGTGCTGCTTTTTTCGTGTATTTTGTTCTTGTTTTCTGGTGTTTCTAGTGCTGGTAAGAGCCTATACCCCGCGATCAAGAGTTTGACCAATGGGGATGCCCTAGTTATGCCTGATAAAGTATGTTATACTAGGTACCATTGCAGTATAGAGCCCAAGAAACCTCGCACCACTCGAAAACTCGGGCATTTTTTCTCATTTTGGGTATGTCTGAAGGCGCGTTGGTATCGCACAGTTTTTGAGTAGAAACTCCTTGCTCCAACCGTCCATTATCTGGGTTGCGAGCTGCAGTGTACAGCAGTCCGCACACTCTTGTATCACCATACACTGTCCGCGTTTTCTCATTTATCCTTAGTCAATCTACCACCAAACTGCCTTTGAAACTTGGCCCAAAATCAACGTATTTTTCAGCTCTAGTGAAGCCAAATCGCGTAAAAACGTGCTTCCGGCAGGGCGTCTCCAGCGGGGCCCTCTCACCAGCCAGGCGGGGCCGGGGGTCACCGCGACCGGTTTCGGCTTTGCCGAAACAGTGCACCGATCGGGTCCAGCGAACTGGCTGCTGACGCAGACAGTATATACCGTACTGGCTGGAGCTACCAGGGCCCAGCCCAAAAAAAAGCAGTGTGCAGACTTCAGCATGATATTATAAGTCCATGTATAATACCTGGTACCAGGTATGATATAATACGTACCGGTACATACGATATATATGAAAATGAACGAGTACTATACTGCCAGTTCAGTTTTTTACCGGTACTGCCCCTTCGCGACGACCAACACATTGGAGGTGTGGCCTTCTCAAAACTGTCTACATAGGGGTGCTCGAAGCGCGAACCAGTTCGTAGAGGTGTCATGCCGCGCGAGTGTCGTGCAACTCCCTGCATGGTAGTTCGGGCACTAAATTTACCATCCCCTAACCCCGGCCGCTTCGTGCGGCGGATGCTGTCATCGCCATTTTTTATCGTCATTTTCCCGTCTCGACTGTCTCAAAAGTACCAAAGGGCTGTATCATATGACACTTTACTTGCACGTATACAAGCGGTACAGGGTAAAGCCTCGGGTAAAGGAGGTGCCTTCTCCAATTTATTCTACAAACATATGGTGTGCAGTATAGAAAACGGGGCTATTTCGTTTAGTCATTGTTCAAGTGATCCAGCATTTGGGGGGGAAAAAAAAAATGCTCGATTTGGATCGGACAAAAGCCAATCACGTAGGGCATGGGCAGGGGACGGCGCTCACGGAGGTTTCAAGTCATGCGGAGGCCACGGGGTTAAGTTAGGGGCGTTTCAAGTTTTTTTTTGTCTCATAATACTGGAATCACACGGGGGCACCTCAGATTCCCCGATTTCCATACTGAAACACTATCATTTGTAGATTAATGGGGTGTCGTTGTGGGACTTGTGCGTATACAAGTGGTACAGGGTAAAGGGTGCTGACTGCTGGACTGGGCGTCGTTGTGGGTATGGGTATATGGGTATATACACGAAGCACGTGTAAAAGAACGGATCAAAATACCTGTGGTGATATACATAGCACATATAATATATCATAACGCGAAAAAACACATTCACACCCACGCTCGTCAAACTGCGACCACGCACTTGCAGTGGACACTACGTAGACCATGGGCGATGACTACTAATAATTATTGAACAAACAAACCAACTCCAACACCAACACCAACACCACCAACATCAACGACAAAAACAACGGCAGCAACACAACAACCACAACAGCATACATTCCATTTTGATGTGAAAACATTAAACCATAATATCGGAAGGATGTAAAGGTCAGACAGGAGACAAGAGAGGGGGAGAGACGGGAGAGGGCAGGGCGTGATTCCGGATCCCCCCCTGACCCCTGGCCGAATCGTCCACGATAAAAAAGGCAGCAACTATCGAAATCGTTTTCAAAGCATGAACTAAACTATCGCGATCGTTTTCAAAAATTCGTTCGCCGCTAAATGTAAGTTTTACAGATCCTTGCACTACTTTCCGACGTATCCCTTCAACCTTTTTACCACCGCAAAAATGATCCTACGCTACTTACAAATAGTTTTCCAACCAAAACGTGGGTGCAGTGCTAATGGATGGGATTAAGACTTCAGAGGAACAAAAAAGATGTCGAAAAAAACTGACGATTACGATGACAGCATCGGCCACACGAAGCACCCCGGGCATGTGCTGTGGTGTTATAGCGAATGTGTCCGAAGTGCAAGGTAGGGAGACGTACGACACGCGCGCAGCATGATGATACATGTACCGCCGCACTCTCTTCCTAGTACAGTAGGGGTCCCCCACTAAGGCGGTGGTGTGCCAGAGCAATACGACCGCCTTATTGGGGGAAGCCGCCTTACTCATTCAAGGTTATGAGCGCGATTCCCCACTCCCGCCAAGCGATATAACGGGATACCGCCTGACTCAGACCGCCTTATTGGGGGACCCCCACTGTGGATGGTTGATAAGATCGCACCTCCCATATTTTAAGTCGCTATACCTGGGTTCCATAGGGGTTAAACTGATATTTCAATATGGGCAATGGTCAAAGGGGGGTATACCCCCAGCGTTTTCAGCCAATCGGGGGTATAATATAGAGAGAACAGGCCCACCGCAGGTATATACCCGCTCGGCAGGGGCTGCGGGCGTGTTTCCAGCGAGTCAAAATTTAACTTCATGCAGGTTGGGGCACGCACGCGGGCACCTGCCGTGGGCGTGTTTTCCCTATACCCCCGATTGACTGAAAAAGCCGGGGGTATAACCCCCTTTGATCATTGCCCTTTCAATATACGCAAACGACATCCCGCACGCCGACGGGGCCTCGCAGCATCACCATTAAGGAAGTCTCCCCGCGGAGTCGTCAAAAGTAAAAAAACGGGGTGGTGAGCCGATTCTACCCCCTCCGGTCGTGCCGGTGCGTTCATTACACGGCCGTGCTCCAGAACCTACTTTGAAGAGCTATTCCTAACGAACGTAAAAAATCACTTCGTATCCGTGAGAAAAAAAACAGTATTCGTGACAAAACATCAAGATTCGTGAAATTTGCAACTTGGCGAAATGTGTCACGTTTTCCAAAACAAAATTTCGTGTTTTTTTTTTCACAAATCGTGACATCATTTTGTTTATGAACTTTTCATTTTCAATGTCATGATTCACGAAAACACAATGTCACGCGTTTGTCACGATTCGTATTCATAACATATACTTTAATTTTTCGTTAGGAACGACCCTTAACTGTTTTCCAAGTCAAAACGACCCTACTCTAATTCCTAGTGTTTTGTGCCCAAAACGGGGGTGCAGTCCTCAAGGGGTGAATAAAGCAAGATATAAATAAGCCAAGAACTAAGTCAAGAACTAGAAGCCAGTGGCTACGATATATGATAGAAGGCTCCAAGTCAGGGGCTACAAGCCAGGGGCACTCGACCTGAATGCAGGACGGGTATGCAAAAAAAATCCTGCCTTTCGTTGATCTTACAGTGGTGGGGCCTATACAAGGCGCGGCCACTCGATATAGGGTGGTTGAAATCGGTTGGCACGACTGTAACTCTGAATACAACTGCCCATACGAAAAGGGTGGCCTCTCGATATAAGGCGGCCAAAATCCCTTCGCACTGTACCGCCATATATAGGCCCCACTACTGCTGTTTGATCGAGGCTGGCTATCTCTCGTCGTTCTGCGCCGAGACAGGTTATGTTCTCTGTTAGCCCCTTGTTCCTGGGATTCCTGACTCCCCCTGCTTGTAGCCCCTGACTTCTATGATACCCTCTGACTTCGAGCATGCATGAAACCTCCTGCCGGTCGTTTGTGGTCAATTTCAACCTTGCACGTCGGCCCAGACCAACCCGACCCCAGGCCTAACCCTAGCCCTAACCCCAACCCTTTGAGGGGCCCAAGGTCGGCACGGGCAGTCGCGCTGCTCCGAGGCGTGTTTTTGGTGGCGTAATTGACCACAAACGACCGGCAGGAAGTTTCATGCATGCTCGAAGTCAGAGGATATCATAGAAGTCAGGAGCTACAAGCAAAGCAGGGGGAGTCAGGAAGCCCAGGAACGAGGAGCTAACAGAGAACATAACCTGTCTCGGCGCAAAACGACGAGAGATATATGGAATTATGCTTGGTACCAAGTACAGTAGTGGGGCCTATATTTGGCGGTATAGTGCCAAGGAATTTTGGCCGCCTTATATCGAGAGGCCGCCCTATTCGTATAGACAGTTGTATTCAGAGTTACAGTCGTGCCAACCGATTTCAACCGCCCTACATCGAGTGGCCGCCTTATTCGAACCGCCTAATATAGGCCCGACCGCTGTAAAGATGTGTGATAGAGCGTCATGCCCACTCAGTGGTTTCGTAGGAAGGATGTTGTTGTTTGTTTTGCCGCTTTTTTGCATTTTGGTTCAGAGCTTTCGGTTTTTAGCTTTGCGTCGACCTAAAAGTAGGCGAAGGAGCAGCCGTTGCCGCAAAAGCAGGGGCTCTTCATGCCTTCGTCATGGCTCACCATCAACTGAAAATACAACTACTACGTAACTACTACCTCGTACAAAGTACTGTACATCTAGATCCCGTCAGCACCAGCACCAACTCCGTACGCTCCCAACAAATAATCAACAGGAATGAAGAACGAATCAAAACACAGCAATGTAGTCGTCGCCCCGATGGTCTAGTGGTTAACCTCGAATACTACTAAGGTTGGAGTCAGGGGTTCAAAAGTCGGTATGGAGATTTTTATTTCCAGAGACACCAACTGCCGGGAGCGCTTCATAGCGTGGGTAAGCACAATTCGACGCGAGTCGACGAGGGAAGAAAGTGCTAAATTATTCTCGCGATAAAACTGAAGGCGCGTACCGTAGTGGGGAGGGAGAAGAGCCTGCTAAGTGGCCCCGCATCTGAGTTCGACTATGGAGGGCGAAGGAGAAAGAAAAAGCGCGAAGATAATAGATGGGATGAGCAAAAAAAACAAAGTAAGATCCCAGACCGGACACCGAAAATTGACACGCCGCAAACCGAAAAAACATAAAAACACCCCAACGGACAGATCCCCTACGCCAACAGACCCGTAGCGCGGGCTGCTTCGCTAGCACGCTCACGCTTCAATGGAGATTAACATCAAACTCAAACATGTGAGATGCTAACACGCGAGTTTTGTCTCGCAGCTTGCGCTCGCGGGACTTGCATCTCTTATGGGGAGGAATCATGACGTACGGGCGTGCTGCATGCTGAGGGGCGGAAATATTTGACACATCGGACCGACCACGGTCTAGATCATCTAGATCATCTAGCTCTTATTATACATGTCATCATGATGTGCTGTGCAGGATCTGTGTAGTACATGAAACATGTGCTAATCATGTAGAGAATCCGGCTACCACCCGGCAACACGATATAGGTCATGCAGCTCACATATATAGTCAGGGATCTGTCTGCCCTGGAAGACACAGATCACGAACGGGGATCTGATCTGAACGACCTGTGAAATATTTGTAGACACAAGCCTGTGGGATACCGTATACCATAATCAAGATAACACACCCCCTGGGACGAATTTCCGAACTCATTTTCTCCACAGCGAGCGGGGCACACACAACCAAAACGGTCGTTTGTTTCGGAAATATCTCGTCGGTATCTGCCTATAGGGGCATCGCTCGGCGTTTGCACTCTCCCCGTTGTCGAGAAAATCAGCTCGGAAAACCCGTCCGAGAGGGTGTTATTTTGCGTGTTAAACGGTCGATTTCGAAAGATCTCGTCGAGATCTGTCCGTTGACGCATCGCTCGGCGTTTGCGTTCTCCCCCCTGTCGAGAAAATCAGCTAGGATATTCGTCCGGGACTAACTGTGTTATTAGTTAGTATGCGTGTTATACGGTAAATCACAGGCCAGGCACTACATACCGGTACTGGTTTTGGTGTTTTGGTGTTGTTCCCCCTTTTGCTGTGGCCGTTTGGTGGAAACCCTTGGTTTTCGTGGATCAGGTCAGCTCGATCAGGTCGTCGTGGGATGTGGGATCAGTTTGCCGAGTGGACTCTGCCGGCGGCTGTTAACAAACCCAAGGGCAGTTTGGAGTGCTCTCACGGTCAATTTGGAGTGCTCCGGTCCGGGTGGGGACTAACGTTACGTACGGTAGGGCGGTAGGGGGATCACTTTCAGGGCTTCCGCTAGTGGCTATCCTACTTTTCTTCGTTATTTTTTGCTCATCCCATATATTTTCTTCGCACTTTTTCTTTCTCCTTCCTAGTCGCAACTCAGATCCGGGGCCACTCAACAGGGTCTTTCTTCTCCCCCCTCCCCACTGCGGTACGCGCCTCAATTTTTATCGCGAGGAGAATTCAGCACTTTCTTCCCTCGTCGACTCGCGTCGAAAATGCTTTGCCACGCTATAAAGCGCTCTCGGCAGTTGGTGTCTCTAGAAATAAAAATCTCCTTATCGACATTTGAACCCCTGACTCCAACCTTAATAGTATTCGGGGTTAATCGCTAGATCATCGGGGAATAACATGCTTTGATACATATTAACAGCAAATCCCTGCTAAAGTTGGCAACGGCAGCAATCAGAAAATTGGCAAGTAAAAGCCGTATTGTAACCAACAGTACGTTACGAACCGCTGCTGTGCAGAAAGTACCTTAGTACACACCCAACTTGCACCCTAGGTATATCACACATACACCCATACACGTATAGATTATATGGCAGATAATACGAGCTTCATCATAGCCGTTGCCTTTTTTTAGTTACAATTTTTCTGTTTGGTCCTCGACGTAATCGGTTTTTTTTTTTTGCTCATCCCATTTATTATCTTCGCACTTTCTCTTTCTCCTTCTCCCTCCCTAGTCGTGGCTCAGATCCGGGGTCACTTAGCAGGCTCTTCTCCCCCCTCCCCACTACGGTACGCGCCTTCGTTTTTATCGCGAGAAGAATTCAGCACTTTATTCCCTCGTCGACTCGCGTCGAATTGTGCTTTTACCCGCGCTATGAAGCGCTCTCGGCAGTTGGTGTCTCAGAAAAAGAAATCTCCTGACCGAGATTTGAACCCCTGACTCCAACCTTAATAGTGTTCGAGGTCAACCACTTGACCACCGGGGCGATGATATCAGGGATCCCCTGTGGAGTAGTAGGTGAATCTCGCCTCTACTAAAGTCGATGATGCTGGTTCGAATCCTCCCGAATGCATACTCACTCGTGCTCGTAGGGCCTTTTTCTTGCGTAAAAAATTGACTAGCGGAAAGCGCGAGACCGTGAGTTAACAAAATTCGATGAAAATCGACGAGCATAAAAAGCTGAAAAGTGGGAATGCTGGACCATATGCGCGATAACTAACACGAGCAATCGGAGTATCACACACAGCTTGCAAAGACGAGTTTCAACGAAATCCTAGATCTCACAGCTGTAGCGTATTTTTATTTTTTTATAAAAATGAAGGCATGTACCGGGGGGGAGAAGACAAGACACCTGCCTGCGACCTCGGCTTGTCCAGAAGGTCGCTGAGGGTAAAACCTCTTACGAGTTGAGCTGGAAAGTGAAAAGTGATGATGAAAAAAAAAAAACAAAAAAACATTTATACGAGTATTGTATAGTACTAAATACAATACGCAAGATAAGACACCCCGGTTTTCTCGACAACGGGGATTGCGCAATTGCCGAGTGATTGCGTCTACGGAAATATCTCGATGGGATCATTCCAACGCACCATTTTCGTTGTGCGCGCCCCCCCTTGTTCATGGAGGAAAACTCAGTAGAAAACCCATCTCAGGGGGTGTTATCTTGCGTGTTAAATCATGGAAAATAAAATCCATCGCAGGGGGTGTGTTATCTTGCGTGTTTTCAGGTACCAGGTGTATCAATACGGTAGGTTAGGGTCAACGGTTCATCCGCTTAGTGTACGGCGGTTCACGGCGAATCTATCAATACACTACCGGCCCCCTCATAAGAAAAAGTCCCCCAAGGAAATTAGCCTCAAAATTACGGGGAAATAAGAAAATAACTCGACAGCTGTCGTACTGAATTTAGTGTAGGACACACCCTTTCTCAAGTAAAAAATCTATTAATAGCCTCTTACCAAATATCTCGGTTTCTTACCAGAACGCCGGCACCGTATACGTCTATCAAAGACATATACTCACATCGTAGCCGTCGCTAGGAACTCGCGCAGCAAGACATTTGTAACTGTCGTCAACTCATTTGCGTTGGTGGTCAGCGCACGCTTCAGGCAACTCGTAAGGGGGCCAATTTTTTTGGCGCGTCAAAATTAGAAACTCGCGCAATTAATAGTAGTGCGTGCAAACCAAATACAAGTCGGGAACCAGGGAAGCATGGGGGGATCACAAATCACGAATTAGACGGCATGACGTTGCTGACCCTGTCCATTAAAAAAAAAACAGCATAAAGTCAAGCTCAAAGTTCAGCAGAAAGGTGCACTGCACGCGTAGACTGGCTGTGGTACCGATGCATCATCCATGCCAGGAGGCGACATTGTTCCGGTGGTCAAGTGGTTAACCTCCAATACTAGTAAGGTTGGAGTCACGGGTTCAAATCTCGGTATGGAGACTTTTATTTCGAGAGACACCAACTGCCGAGAGAATTCTCGGTATGGAGATCTTTATTTCGAGAGACACCAACGGCCGAGAGCGCTATTGCGTGGGTAAGAACAATAAGATGCGAGTCGACGAGGGAAGAAAGTGCTGAACTCTTCTCGCGATAAAAATTGAGGCGCGTACCGTAGTGGGGAGGGGGGAGAAGAAAGAGCCTCCTTAGTGACCCCGGATCTGAGTTACGACCAGGGAGGGAGAAGGAGAAAGAAAAAGGGCGGAAATAATAGATAGGATGAGCAAAAAAGAAAATGCCTGACACAGTAGTGGTAAGATCAAAGCACAGCAGTCAATCGTGGTCCTTCAGTAGTGCGGCGCCTTGGCAGACGAAAATACCAGCATTATCCCGGGTTTCTGCGTGACGAGGTCGTGACACGCAATTTGCACTGCATTAAACTAGCGCCCCGCACAAAAAGGGTACCGCACTATATATCAATAACGCGGGACCACGACTGTACAGCAGGAAGGTGCACGCTAGCTAGTGCACGCACACTACCCACGCATCATCCATGCCAATACCTATTAATAGCTACCTAGGGATGCCGGTCGCCCCGGTGGTCAAGTGGTTAACCTCGTACATTACTAAGGCTTGAGTCAGGGGTTCAAATCTCGGTAGAGATTTCTTTTTCTGAGACACCAACTGCCGAGAGCGCTTTATAGCGTGGATAAGCACAGTTCGACGCGAGTCGACGAGGGAAGAAAGTGCTGAATTCTTCTCGCGATAAAAATGAAGGCGCGTAGAGCCTGCTAAGTGACCCCGGATCTGAGTTACGACTAGGGAGGGAGAAGGAGAAAGGAAACGTGCGAAGATAATAGATGGGATTTGTCCCCCTCTACGAAGTTTATAGTTTCCGTGCACAGCTTGATTAAGACCGACGTCTTCGTATCACACTGCTGTTGACCCTGGTGCTAAC
>JAYJMJ010262936.1:0-14248 GCA_036873875.1 Laminaria ephemera | reverse complement strand
CGCAGTCTCTGCGAGGTGCAGCATCGCAAAATGGCTGCTGGGTATCTTGCACAGCAGCAGCAACAGCAGCAGCAGCATAATAGTGACGTAGGTCCTTTCCCCCCATCGCTGATTAATTGATTTTCTAAAGAGGTTCTTCCTCAAAAAAGTGAAAAAGGTAAAAAGCAAACAATGGAAAAGCACCCAAAACAATTATGAAATCAACTAAAGAACATAGAGATCAAAGCTGCTGTAGCATCGGTTAGAAGGAGAAAACCGACCAATCAATAAAGAAAGAAAAGAGATTCAGGAACGTTCCCCAAAAAATAATAAGTTCGTCGGCAATTAAGAGCCGAGGACGGCTGAGAGGTGCGAGAGTATGCCGAAGGCAACTTTCGGATGACCAGCAAGTTAGTGAGTATGTTTATACACATATTCTTGGTATGTATAGAGAGGTTGGAACAACAGTCGTGTGTCGCGGAACTACTAATATAGACAGCTGGTCTTTCCCCTGGGTCGGGCGATACAGATCGGTGTTCGGGAGCCTCGCACGTTTGTGTTGCAAGGATACCAGGCACTTGGTACCTGGTACCTGGTATATGTTATCGTCTTTTATTTTGTACTTTTCATATGACATGATATGAACGCACCCCGCCGGACACGGCCAAGTCGTTACGTGCCTATGATACCTGGTCTCTTCATTACGAGACAGGCGTTGGTCCAACATGTTGTGTACCTTCCTCGCCGATTGTGGAGATAGGCGTTGGTTCACTAATGTAATTATACCCTGGGCACGGCCAAGTTGTTGTGTGCTTACCTGGTCTCCATACGAGAATAGCGTTGGTCCAACCTATTTTCTCTTTACTTGGCCGTTGTGTATTTGTTTAGCGACAGATGTTGGTTCACTATGCTACTGCTGTAACATACCCCGGATACGGTTAAGTTGAGTACCTACTTGATCATTTACGAGGCAGGCGTGGGTCCAACTTGGTGTGTACCTATCTGGCCCCTTGCGGAGACAGGCGTTGGTTCACTGATGTAACGTATACCCTGGCACGGTCAAGGTGGTTTGTACCTTTCTGGCCGCTTTAATAGACAAGCGTTCGTACAACTTGTTGTGTACCTACCTGGCCTCTGATGGAGATATGCGTTGGGTCACTGCTGTGAATGTACCCCGTATACGGCCAAGTTGTTGTGTGCCAATCTGGCCCCTTTATGAGACGGACGTTGGCACAACTTGTTGTATGCCTACCTGGCTTACACTATTGTCTTATGTGCATCTACCTGGTCTCTCTATGAGGCGGACGAGGGTATAACTTGTTGGGTACCTACTTGGTTTCTTATTGAGACAGGCGTTGGTTCACTGCTATGAATGTATCCCGGACGCGGCCAAGTCGTTGTGTACCCACCCGACCTCTTTACGAGACAGGCAGTGATCCAACTTGTTGGGTGGCTACCTGCCCTCCTGTGTGGAGACAGGCGTTGGTTCACTGCTGTAAATTTACCCGGGACACCTGCCTGGCCTCCTGTGTGGAGACAGGCGTCGGTTAACTACTAAAATGTAACACGGACACGGCCAAGTTGTTGTGTATCTACCTGGCCTGTTTACAAACAGGCGGTGGTCCAACTTGTTGCGTGCCTACCTGTCCTCCTGTGTGGGGACAGGCGCCGGTTCACTGCTGTAAATGTACCCGGGACACAGCCAAGTTATTGTGTACCTACTTGCCCTCTTTACGAGACAGGCGTTGGTCCAACTTGTTAATGACCTACCTGACCCCCTGTGGAGACAGGTTATTCGCAGCTGTAGATGTACCCCGAACACGATGAAATTGGTGTGTACCCGTCCTCTTTACTTTTGATGTACCTAGATGCCCTCTTGTGGAGACAGGGATTGGTTCACGGCTGTAAATGATCCGGACACGGTCAAGTTGTTGTGTACCTACTTGGTCTCTTATGAGACGGACGATGGTACAACTGTCAGCTATCTACCTGGTCTCTTGTGGAGACAGGCGTTGGGTGATTGCTGCAAATGTACCCCGGACAGGGATCACTGTCGTACTTGTATACCCCGGGCACGGTCAAATTAGTGTGTACTTGTCAGACCTCTTAACGAGACAGACTTTGATTCAACGTGTTGTGTACTCACCTGGACTCTTGTCGAGGCAGGTTCGCAGTTTTCATTGTGCCCTGGGAAACGTCAAATTGGTGTGTACCTACCTGGCCGCTTAATGATACAGGCTTTGGTCCAACTTCTTGTTTTGTACTTTGGGCTCTTCACGAGGCGTGGTCGGATTGAGAAGGTGTGTACCCTGGTATGTTACCGAGGCACGGTCGTACTGAGAATCCGCGCCCCTACCTACGCACCTGGCCTCCGGTCGAAGCAGTCGGTGGTTCACTGTTGCAATTGCACACCGGGAACGGTCAGGTGGTCGTGTTTCTAGCTGGCCTGTATACGAGACAGGCGTTGGTCTGACTTGTTGTTTTTGTACTTTGGGCTCTCCACGAAGCGTGATCGGATTGAGAAGCTACATACCTATCTCCTTACCTACCTGGCCGCCGGTCGAGACAGGCGGAAATTGTAACCAAATTTGTTTGGCTGGCGTGGAGCGTCAGTAGTAGTCGTGAGGGTCGATTTCAGAAATAATAGGGTCGCTACCCTTGTTGGGGCGCCTCCCCGTGTACGGGTGAGATGGTTGAAATTCTGGCGGTCGCGCTATATTGACAGCTTTTGTTCAACTCATCAAATTGTTCATTCAGAGATAGTATGTTCGGCCGTCGCTTCCCCATATGTTGGTGAGACGGTTGTGATTCCGCAGGTCGCGAGTATCACCGGCTCTGATTATATCTTGACGAATCAAGTTTGTTGCACCTGGAGCGAAACAGTAGCCGTGGGGCGAGAACATATTTCGGAGAAATTAGGTTAACAGCCCCCCCCCTGTGTGGGAAGGTAGGACGGTCTTTCTTTAACAGATTCTCGAAAGGGTTACAAGATAATCGATGTTTCGCATTACGTCGAACACTCGTGAATCGAGTCCGCAGGTTCGGAAATCCATCAATCTGAAAGTTGGCGTGGGCCGCAGAATTATTCCCGGAACATTTATGTTCGACGGCCGTCCCTTTGCCCCGTGTATGAACGAGACGATCGTGATCCCGCAGGCCGCGAGTCACAGATAGTTCCAGAGTAGATTCTACGGAAAGAAAACCATCAGTAGTCGCGATGGGAGTATGTATGTATCCTTCCCTTGTGTTGGGGTGAGACGGTCGCGATTCCGTAGGGTCGCAAGTTGGTCTCACGTTTCGCATTGGGGTGCAATAGTTCGAGTCAGCCGTTGCCGAAAGTGGCCAATCGTTAATTGGGGTGGATTTGCGGAAAGGTTTCATAGTAACAATGTTTGACAGTCCATTCCCTGCGTGCGGGAGAGACGGTTGTGATGGTCGCGAACTATTTATCAGCAAATTTTGCCAAATTTTGCGCTGCCCGGTTGGGGGGCGAGATGATTGTGCCTTCGTAGGTCGCGAAGGTTAAGGTACCATCGGCGCGGGTAACGAGGTTATAATTTGTTAGTTATCGAAATGGGGTGTATGACTCTACTGTAGTACAGAGATCATATATGAGGCACACCAAAGGGGGATTCCGTGTCGAGTGGAATAGCAGATAACGACCCGGTCGCGTGGCTGTCGAGACTGAGGCACAATCAGCGGACCAGGGTGGCATCGTGTATCTTCACACGCTGCACAGATATCATCATAATCTGACGTTACGGTCTTCTTAAGGTGGCCTAACCGTGGGGTCCCCCGCATGCGCCCATGTTTGCGTTCGGTTTCGCTTAGTTCTAACCTCACTCTCGCACCCTGTCGTCGGACGCATCACTCTCGCACCCTGTGGTCGGACGCGTCGGGGCGACGTGGGAGGCTCTAGTCTGCAATCGGGGGGACGGCCGAATAAACGTTTTGACCGCGGGGTGTGCGAACGGTCACGGAAGCACGTGTGCGGACTGGGCAGGACCTGCGGGAAGCGGGTGTCAGTGTAGGCTTCCGCACCTGGCGTTTATTACATCCGGCGGTCAGGTGGTAGGCTCCGATCTCGTTTGACCGCACTCAAGGATCAGGGTTGTTTCCGGTTTTGGTAAAGAAAAGCAACAACGAAGTTCGCCGGTGAAGGTGAATTAGTTTCGATAGCTACTTTCAGCTGGGGGACCTGAGATCACAGTGTGGGGGACTCGGCTTTCTAGGGGCGTGTGCGCTGCATCCGATGCGACAGCGCGGTAGCGTTACGTGGCTATGCTTGCTTGTTATTCGAAGATGGCGGATGTGTATATTGAATCGTATTTACATTGCGGTAAGACGAGATGGTCCTTTGAGCATCGGGTGGCGTGTTCTGCCTTACTCATGGTGACGTTGCTTCCTTCGCTGGTGAGGGTCAGTTGGGGATTATGGAGGGGCCAGGCCGATCGCCTTGAGGCACGCTTTCCTGGCTACAAGGGCGAATAGGGGAAAACAGGTAGTGTCATGCTGCAGATATGTCTCGTGGTGTGGGGTCCGTGTTCTGGTGTGGACACCGGCGGCGGCGCCGTTGACCTCGTGGTGAATTTGATGTCGCGATGTCCAGCGCTTGCCGAACACGCCCCCGTTTCCTCGTATCGCAGTGAGAGTAGAGGAGGTGTGGGGATAAGTGGGGTTAAGGTCAAGCGCTGCAAGCGTTGAGGGAGATTGTGGAGCCGGCGAGACGAACCCCCGGCGACTTCACGCTGCGAACACTCTCCCCGTGTAAGACGTATGTTCGTTTTCGCGTCGGGCGGACGGGGGGGGGGGGGTATCCACGCAAGGGATCTAGCGTGATAGACGGTGTATGTCGGATGCGTACAATGTATGCACTCGTAAAAACATACAGGACGCGGAACAAGTCTCTCGAAAATTGCGGTGGCGAGTAAGGGTCACAGACAGCCAGGCCACGGCATTATATGAGGAAAGTCTTAGCAATCCCCGACGACTTCGTGTTGGAGGAGTTCCACGGTATCCTACCGTGGGGGGACTCAGTCGTCTTAGACTGCATGGGTTTCGTTTGGGACCTGGCTGGTGGTTAACGGAGGTAGAGGCGGGAATTAGGAGAAGAGATCAGTTGGTTACCAAAACGGTTGGTTGCAGTAGGCTGGTCTCTCGAGGGTGCTCTCTCTCCCAAGTCGAAGACATAACAACAATCAGGAAATTCGAAAGATATCAAACAAAAACAAAAAAACATAAAACAAAACACTTGGTATCAAACTGAAATACCACCGCATCGTCTACGCTTCGAGCAGGTACATAATCGAAATCCCGCCGCATCGTCTATACTTTGGGAAGGCACTGTGCCGGATTCACCTGGAAGGCAGCGCAAAAGAGGCGGCATCGGGGGCGGAGGCGCAAGTAGCCATAGCGTTCAATCGCAGCCGCAAGAACGCCACCCTGGAGACGGAGAGAGTGACAACAGATGGGCGACCAGGTGGCACGAGTATCGCGCCGACCAAGCACGTAGGGGCGTGGCCCGCCGCCAGACCGCCCAGCCACCGGCAAACTCAGGCCGTGGTTCCAGCTCGACCATCAGCAGGAATCAGCCGGAACAACCTGCTCCGGATGCAACAACCGACACGAAGTATCAGCCAGATGGGTAGAATCTGCTACAAGTACTGCTCGGAATCGTGCCCAAGCGTAAAGCCCCACGTTGCGTCCACACCGGCGGCCTTCCATGAATTCATTTGCCAGTTGGGTGAGCATGAGATAAACGCGACACCTGTAAACGGCGGCATAGCGACTGCGAACCTGCATGTCAGAAAAATCGCTGGCCACAGTTTGCTATCTGGCGTGAACTTCTCTCTACTCGCGTTCCGTCAATCAGTGGTGCAGAGCGTTTGGAATGTATACGCTCTGCAGTACGGCCTCACAACAGCTTCAGCGTAGTGGCGGTGTACAATTGCCTGCAGGTAGCTGCTGCATATGTATAACCTCCCATAACCGCGCGCAAGGTTCACCGCCACGCATTCTCGACGTCGGAAGCCACGCGTGACGCGGGCACGGACGCTAACCGTTGGCATTAACGGGATTAAGTTGGGTATCTGCAAATTCTGCCGCTAGCAAGGCTTTTAGCAAGGTGTTTGTCAACGACCTCCAGCCACGTCAGTTCAGAGACAGCCTAAACAATGGGCTACTCATAGGCGACACAGCCATGAGAAACCCTGAAACCCTCAGTCGACGTGTCTTGCATCTAGCAGAAAATGGCCGGAGTTCCGCAATTCGCCTACGCCGCGGATGGAGGCAACGACGGGTGAGGCCGGGGTGGAAGAGGTCGCACCGGTAGGGACGAGCGCGATCACAGAGAACAGTACCCGCGTCAGGGGTTAACAAGTCAATCTAGGCCTGCCCGCGATAAGTACGGGTGACAGCGCGATCAACGCGGTTACCAGGTAGAGTAATATAGCAACACGTGTACGCATTGTTCCCTAAATTGACACCTTGAGCCACACCGTTGAGGGAAATATCCCCGCCGACGCCCCGTGCAATTCCCGGGGGGTCCGAGTGACGTCTCCGGCGAAACCATTCCAGCTGTGAAATTCGCACCAACAACACCTAGCCGCGTCAATGGCCAAGGCCGCAGACTCACGAGGGGGACTGGAAGATCTTTCGCAGAGGGCGTCCAGGTTGGAACGCTGCGGGTAGATACTCCGTTGGTGGTGCTGTCACCGGCCGCCTGCAGCAATCCTCTGGGGATGTCCGTATGAACGTTAGAGAGGAGAGGGAACCCCTGGCCCAAACTTCGGATCGCAATGGTCCCGGGTCCTGTTGAGTCGCTCAGGCGGTGCTAGACAAGAAAAATGTGACCTTGGACCATGGGGTACCTACGGGTTTGCTCCCGGTGGCGGGGCAATATCTGGAACCAGAGGGATATCCTCATGACAACTCTGGGGGTAGCGTGGTGAGTCGCGTACTAACAGCAAAGCATGCGAAGGCCACGTGTTCTGATGGGATGCATGGTACAGTGTGCCTCCGTCCAGCGGTGGTAGGACGTGGGCCCCAAATCGAGCGTCGGGTCCTCCTTGATACAGGAAGCCAAATTGATATGATCAGTCGTAGCATGTGCGCCACGTTGCAAGCAAATATTACCCCTCGATCGCCCTCATCAATGGCAGAACGTTTCCCGTAGTACTAGCAGGTCAAGCGGTCGCGCAAGCCGTCGGTACTACCGAGCGCCTAAATGTCACTGTTACTGGTGCGATTGCGGGTCCTGTCAACTTATCGCTCATCGCGTTCAACGTCCCGGAAGGGGACGACCTGTTGTTGCTGGGATACCCAAGCATAGTCGCCAAGCTTGTCATCAACGTCGAACGCGTTTTAACGTGTGTGCCGGCCACCGTCGCCAAAGATGGCACTACGCTGCGCCGTCGCGTCCTTCGCAGAAGATGGTGGGGTTGCCGTCGATGCTGGCACTTCTGAAGCCCTCCTAACCGACAGGGTGCCGTTTCTGCTTAGCGCTTCAGACGAAGAGTTACAGGTACGCGTTAACATCTTGGCTAAAGGGGTGGATAATGCTTCCCAAGCAGGATGGATAGCGAGGATTTAGGCGGCCAAGCTCAGGTGGTGCTGGCAAACTTCACAGGACGCTCCCGGGCTGAGCTGAAATTAGAAAATCCGCCAGCGGACGTGCCGGCCAAGGCTGTTCAGCTTCGACCGGATGCGCGTCCCGTCCTAGCTCGTGCGCACCGTGGTGCCGCTGAAAAAGCAAAAAGGGATGGTAGTAGTAGCTTTGGGTTCTCTGTACGCGAGCCCGGCAAATGCAGTCGTGAAACCGTCATGGGTAAGAGAGAAGGTGCAGTCGGACCGTTCGACGACTTGGGACATAGATTCGACAGTACCGGTTGAACCTTCTGCCGCGTGGGAAACAGACACTACAGGGGAGCCCATTATCTCCGCTTGCGGTGACAAAGTCGGAAATGCGCCGGTATAGCACCGCAGTGTAATCGACTATAACGTAACACATTTGCACACGGAGTCAGATCCGTATTCCGTGCCGCTGCTGAACGAGCAGGGCCTCGTCCTCGTGGTTTACCCCTGCTGCACGTCGCTGGACATGTACAAGGGATTTTGGCAGATCCCGCTTCATGAAGACAACCCAGACGTTTTCACTTTCAGAACTCCGGAAGGCCTGTGGAAACCTCGGCGAATGCGGCAAGGATGCTTCAATGCGACTGCCCACTTTGTGGGGGTTATGAACCATGTCCTTGGGCCACTAATTGGAGAAATTTACGTCGTTTACGCAGACGACATCGTCACTTTTGCTAAGTCCGGCCTGGAGGTGGTCCAGCATGCGCGAATGGTGCTGGGGTGCCTGCAAGGTCATGGGTTATATGAATCAGAGAAAACAGCGTGTTTTTTACAACATATGTTAACTGGTGCGGAACTCTGTATTCGGCGTCTCTTGTGCTGCAGGACCCAGCGCGTATCGAAGGATTACTGTTTCTTTGTCGCCCGGAGACAGGAGGCGAGCTGTACAGCCGCGAGACACAATACATTTCTGACGGATGGTGTTTCTCACGTGATGAACTACCCAAACAATTGGATTTCCAGTTGCGTGCTTTTGTGTGCTGTCGATGATATTACCTACCCTGGTAGGCAGTAAGGGGAGTGGTTATACTTTCATTTTCTCAGATGCATGGTTGGGGTGAAGAATAGAAGAACTCCTCGAGTGAGGAGGGCCTCAGTACAATTTGATGCACGCCGTAGCATGCGTCTTGTCGAAACATGAACAGGCCTTGCAACCTCATGTACGAGTACAACAAATTGTAGCACGGTATAGGACAAGGCCCATTCTCACCTGTGCTGAAAACGAATGTTTGGTACTCGCACGTGGCAACAATAATTCGATCCACCATACTGATCACATATACAGCGGGAGGTGAATATCGCAACAATTACAAAGTGGGCTTCAGCCGTGAGACTACGAGGCGCCCAAAGCTGTCCACTGTAAAGGTGACAAGTGTATGGCCTCGCTCGTCGAAGGACACGTGTCCTACGGGAACCTTGTATTGGCGCTTGCACAACTTGGAGGTAGCGGCACAGCTGATCCACCACGATAACCGCCGCCTGTACGAAGGTGTCCCCGACATTGTGTGTCCTCGTGGGCAATGTCGGGCAAGATTGACAGGCAACCGGGCTCCCTGGAGGCGGCGTCCCGAAGACCTTCTCTCCGGTTGACTGTAGTGATCCGGACATTCAAGTTCGAGAATATCTGTAATGATCCGGACATTCAAGTTCGAGGCGAAATACTCACCATCGAGCCAAAATGCCTTGCGTGCGGATTCCGAACGCAGCGAACAGCTATCTTTAGTGGGCGAAAACCGGTTGTCGTCACGTCGAGCTGAGGAGATCGGCATACGCCCCATGAAGCAGGCCCGGGCATTACTGAACTGGAAGCGCGAGCGGAACGACAGAGTCGGCATATCGGGGGTATACACTGCCAGCTCCAACATGCTGGGTGCGCTTGTCGCCTAGTGTTGACCCGTCAACGCCTACTTAGAGCTAGGTATGCTAGGTTTAGTGCTTGGATTTACTTGACGGAGGTCCGTCAAGGTGCAAGAGTGCCATCAACGGGACTGTGACGCTTGCTCCGGTAGAGGTGCATCATTTTTATTCTGAGGCTCCTCACTTGAGGAACTCTGTACCTCCCCTAAAAACGGATTTTGGACAAAAAATAAAAGTACTACCCGATGAACAATCCCATGGCTTAGGTGCACGACGAATGTTTTTTTCCAAAAACAGAACGAAACTGCGACAATTTAGGGTTAAGGAGTCCTGTCTATCAGAAACGTTTTGGCCGAAAAATGCTACCTCTATGGTAGCAGGCGTCCTGTTTCTAACCGCACACCAAGCGAGTCCGCTGACACAGATCACAGCAAAGGACGCATGCTACGGCAGAGGTGCACCATTTGTTTTGTGAGGCTGCTCGCTTGAGGAGCTCTCCAGCGTGCTACGATAGAGGTAGCACGTTTTGGCAGAAACGTTTTCTGAATGCCGTGGGCTCCTTAACCCCCCAAATCGTCGGAATTTCTCTTCTTTTTTATTTTTGCAATCATTTTCGTGGTATACCTAGGCCATGGGATTGTCCATCGGGTATAGCACTTTTATTTTTTTCCCCAAATCAGTTTTTGGGAGAGGTACAGAGCTCCTCAAGTGAGGAGCCTCAGAAAGAAAAGGGTGCACCTCTACCGTGGCGTACGTCTCCACCTCTCCCTAAAACAGATTTGGGGGAAAATAAAAGGGCTACCCGATGAACAATCCCATAGCCTACTGTAGGTATACAACCAAAATTTGTTTGCAAAAAAAAACGAAAGGTTACGACAATTTTGTGTTGAGGAGCCCCGTCATTCAGAAAACGGTTCAGCCAGCAAGTGCTACCTCTCTCTATCGTAGCACACGTCAAAGCGGTGATGAATCAACGTCATAGAAGTTCTTGTTTTTTGGGATGGAGATCAGACCCGACAAGTATATGACACGTCCTACGATAGAGGTGCACCAGTTTTTGTTCTGAGGCTCCTCACTTGAGGAGCTCTGAACCTCACCCAGAAAACTGATTCTGAGTAAACCATAAGTGCAACCCGATTAACACAGAAAACTGATTCTGAGTAAACCATAAGTGCAACCCGATTAACAAACCCATGGCTTAGGTATACAAAAAAATCGGATTGAAAAAAAGAACGACATTCGGCGATTTTGGGTTAAGGAGCGCCGTCATTCAGAAACAAAAACTTCTGAAAGTGCTACCTCTATCGTAGCACGCGTCATACACAAGCAGCCCCCATGTCTGGCTGACGTTTGAGTTAGCGTAGCACACAAACCTAGCGAATGCGCCGCGCTGCGCCGCCAGTTCCGCGTGGCGGATCGTTTCATGGGTAGGACAGGGGGGAAAGACACGCCGCCCCGGGCTGAAACGTCTGTATAATACTTCAAACATATACATTTTCTTTGTTTATGTTTTTATATGCGCCGCTACTGTTAATAAATTCCCGTGGCATGCGACTCGTTCAATGTATCACATTAATGAGATTTGTCACATTAATGTGATTTGTCACGGGAGCTCATAAACGTCCCATGGGCGCCCATCGGCGCCCACGACATGTCACGCGTTCTCACACGGGTGCAAGTGAGATGTCGCAGAATCTCAAGAGATTTCGCGTAAAACCCGCGTACACCTGAGCGGGGCCTACGTGGAATGTCGCGGAATGTCGCGGAATGTCGCGGAATGTAGCGGAAATTCCCGCGACATCCCCCGGGAATGTTCGCGACTTTTCCCGAGGATACTAATTTTCGACCCATTAATGTTAATTTATAACGCACGCTAAGCTACCAGCCAAAATTGTAAACCTCTAAATACTTAATCACTGTACATTTTTTTTTTTTTTTAAGCCACAGGTGTAGTTGCGTAACTGCTAATTATCTAAGCAACTTCTGAGCGCTCGCAAGACACCCGTAAGGGCTACGCTACAACAACAACAACAACAGCACCGACAACAACAACAACAATAACAACTACAATTCTTCCGTCCCCACCATCCACCGACGGCTGCTTCTCGATGCTGCTACGACTGCTGCTATTTACGGAGGGCCATAGTAATCAGGACCCACGATATACACAAAAACCTATGTATTCCACTGTTTTTACTAACAATTTTTGGTCCTGAGTACTATGTTCCCCCCCGTAAATAATGCTACCCCCTGTTTCATGCTACGGTAGAGGTGTATTACTAGTTTTGTGAGGCTTCTCACTTGAAGAGCTCTATACCTCACCCCAAAAACTGATTTTTTTAGTAAACTGAGAGTGCATCTCGTTGATGAACAGACCCATGGCCTACTGTAGGTATAAAAAACATCAATATTGCAACACAAGGATGGCATTCAGACGACGAGTTTGGGTTAAGAAGCCCCGTCATTCAGAAAATAGTTCAGCCAAAAAAGTGTTACCTATTATATCGTAGCACGCGTCCCCCCTCAGAGAAGACCGAGCTACCACCACACCTGAAGTGGCGAGATGTAACGAGCGCCTGCTATTAATGCCCGTGAGAGCCCGTGGGCAGCCGCGAGATGTAACGAGCGCCCCCGAGATCTCGCGTGTGGGCGCTCGCGAGATTGCGCCCGCGAGATCTAAGGAGCGCTCGCGTGGTCTCGTGAGCGCCAGTGAGCGCCGGTGAGCGCCCGCGAACACCCATGAGAGCCCGCGACGTCTCGCGAGCGCCCACGAAGAACGCTCGCGAACGCTCGTGAACACCCGTGAGATCTTGACGCGGGCGCTCGCTACATCTGGCGGACTCTGACGAGCGTTCGTGGGCGTTCACGGGTGCCCACAGCCGCTTACGGGCGCTCGCGAGATCGTAAGGCGTTCGTGGAAATCGCACAGACGCCCGGCAGTTGATCTCACGGACGACGCCCGCGAGTAGATATCGAGGACGTTCGCGGGCGCCCACGGGAGTTCACGTGCGCTCGCGGGCGCTCATGGGCTTTTACGGGGGTTTATCGTGGGCGCTCTCGAGATGTAGCGGGTGCTCACGGGCACTCGCTAGATCTCGCGGTTGCTGACAGGTGCTCGGTAAGCGAGCGGCATCAGTAGGTCAGCGCTATTGAAGGGCAATTGCGGGCGCTCGCGGGCGCTCGCGGGCACCCGCATGATCTCGGGTGGGAGTTTTCGCGGAAAGTACAAGCGACTTCATGCAGCCGAAAAATTCCGCGAAGGGAGCCTCGACGCGTGTTACGATAGAGGTAGCACTTTTCGGCAGAAACGTTTTCTGAATGACGGGGCTCCTTAACCAAAAATCGTCGGAACTTGACTATTTTTTTTGCAACAAATTTAGTTGTATACCTAGGCCATGGGATTGTTCATCGGGTTAGCACTTTTGTTTTTCCCCAAATCAGTTTTTTTTGGAGAGGTATTAAAGCTCCACAAGTGAGGAAGGAGCCTCAGAAAAAAAAGGGTGTACCTCTACCGTAGAATGCGTCCCTCGCAAAAACCCAATGGAGTTTTATAGAGAACCTGCGACATCTCGCGGAAACCCGTGGGTGGTCGCGAGAACCCGAGGGATTTCGCGGGCTCTCGAGAAAACACGGTTGCGTTTTGGCGGGATGTCACCACATACATCCCACCGATTTTTTCGCGGGGTTCTCATGAACGCCCATCAGCGCCCAAGAGCGCGCATGATAAGCGCCCGTGGGAACTCGCACGGACTCCTGCACTAAAACACAGCAATGCACATGTACACAGCAATCCGGGATGACGGATATACGTCTGGTCGTCAAGTTTGCTTCACTCGACTGCCTCGCTCGAGGAACTTAACGTCAGGTGTCACCCAGAACGGACGTCCAGTACGTCCATATCAAATGCGTGGAAAGGAGACAACGGTGGATGTGACGCGATCTTGTAGGGGACGGGGTGCGAGTTGCATGCGTGGGTGTAGGCGATATAGCCTTGGCGAACGCCAGGAGTTGAACGTACGGCCGATGCGACGCTATCACGCGGGGAAAGTAGGTCGCGAGTTGAACGCGTGGGTGTGGGCGAGGTGGGGGGTTGGATGGCGTAAAGAAAAGTGGCCTACAACACGTCTCCTCAGAAAAGCGGACTCAGGAAGAAAGTGTCCATTACTCTTCATCCTTAAAATAGCGTACTTAGCAATTATTCAGATGTCAATAGCGGGATTGGTTTACCCAAGGAGATCCAAAGAGTAAACACTTCGTAATTCCAGGTTCATGAATTGTATTACCTGGGAGGGAAGTATGAACACTCTAGGAACTACGAACTCTAAAATTCACCAGGTGAATCGTGTGGTGTTGCAACGTGCAAGGGCTCCTATCTGTTCCCAGGGAGGGTTACCTTAGGGATGCAAGGACCGGAGTACCATAGGGGAGGGCGGTTATCCTGAGTGTTGAGCTGGATATACGAGTATACGGTGTTCCACCTCCTACCTCCGTGGTAGATAACTAACATCGCCCTCAGCGCTCGCAGGTGTGAGTCTTGTGACGAATTTGACCAAACACAGATAACATTAATTTATTGAGTTCCAGAAACAGGAGGACATTGCTTCTACATCCGGCTGCGTCCAGTCGACGGGAACACTCCCTCCACCGCCCCCGCCCCCCCACCATCCCCGCGTCAAAGTTCCACACTCGACGACACCATCGCCGTAAGACCGGTGCTTATGGCAAGCCGATCCTTAGCAAAAAAGTTTCCAAACTTTGTTTTAGAATTGTTTGCTGAAAG
>JAYJMJ010262929.1:0-14248 GCA_036873875.1 Laminaria ephemera | reverse complement strand
CGGAGTCCGTCTGGCGGCTAAGCCTAGACCTCGAATTTACTCAAGGGTTGCAATCCCTTTAGCCAGCACGTCCCCGAACAGGCGGGATTATGGCGCTTATTCTTCCCTGGAGGTGTGTTTCCGTAATTTCCATCATAGTACAAGAAATACGTCAACCTGATCGTCTCACTCGCACCCCATCGGAGTATCATCTGCGACCTCGACTCTGTCGTTATATTCAAGACCTTTCGTGTCGACATACTCATCCCCCCTTTCCCTCGTACTCTCTTCCATTCCGAGCTGTATAACACCGCTATGTCTATGCTACGCGTTCACCTCGACTGTGCAATACAGCGCCTGATATTGAGGAAGCTGGTGAGGCACGATATCACCTTACAAGAGAGGGTGTTGGTATTGCTCATCTCTAAGGATGCTACAGACTTCAGGACTGCTATGAGATCAGCTTGTGGATCTGTAGGTAAGGTATGTGGAGTAGAGCCTTACCTCATGGCCATGATGATGCTATGCACCCCGTATGATACCCTCAACCATGGCACTGTCAGCAACACCTCGAAGCGATCGTTTGAGACACTATGGAACCGCATCTCCTCATGTTCGGTACACCTTGACAATGTCCACGACAGAATCATATCCTACAGAGATACAGCAGGTTATGAGGAGTCCACACACGTGTATGACGAAACGTCGTCCCTATGTACCTCTAGAGATAGTATACACAAAGTTGATGCCAGGCGAGATATGGTGGACACGATGTATGGGGAGAGACTGATCGATACCATGCCTGATATGTTCACAGACGAGTCTGTGTCATCATATGTCTTAGTGTCCGAACCAAGTATCCACACGTGTGTGGAACACGCTCTTCAAGATAACCACTATGTCATATATAACTGCAGGAATGTCGACCAGATGCAACACGTGCGGTGTGGAAAAGGTGAGGATGTTCCCAGTTCATTTTGGTACCAGCCACCACATATGCGTGACCTGTGGCATATGCGATCCTAAGCTGGCACATGGGACGTACATAGTGGTGATACAGGGGATCTACCTTTGTATATGCGGAGAGCAGTTGCTTCATCCATCATGGTACTGCTCACAGCTACTGTCCACCTCCCCTGTTAATGTGGACGCAATACAGCGGATGGGTACGATATGGGCTGGTAAGTCGTTCCCTTGGAAGGCTAGGGGTAAATACATGCAGTCCATCAAGGACCCGGCTATAAGCTATGATGGTACGGTGGGTGAGACTCACTACGTGAGGAAGGTGTGCACCATATCGGTGATGTGCATAGGAGACCATTCGGTTCAGCTCATATGTCCATTACCTGCTGTGGCCACCTCCACGGTGGTGGTATCCGAGAGGGTCCGTACCTCCCCCAGTTCCACCGAGGTATGGAGAGCAGCCACTGGTTCCGTCGACCACTCCCCGCTGGTTATATCCGGAGGTAACACTGTGACTAGCAGGACTACCGAGACAGCCGTGGGTATGACCTCCCCGGAGTGGGTCAGGAGTTGCACGACAGTGGTAGGTAGTACCTACATGACACGACTGACGTTCGTGGTAGACCACGACATGCAGTACGCTATGAGCAAGGAATCGCTACGAGAGCTACGCACGATCATGCAGCTATGCTATAATCGATCTGAGTGGGATTACCTGATAGGAGAAGGCCATAAGATCACCATGAAGTCCTCGTATGGACCCTCTATAGTACTGACATACACGGGTATAATATCGATGATGGGCAACCCCGAAGGGGCTCCCGTTGCATTCTCCAACTTTCTGAGTCTCCTCACGGAGAGTTTTAGAAGAGTTGCATCTATACGTGTCATCTCCCAGTTGGTCAAGGTGATCAAAGCTCAATGGGATCGATCAAGGAGGTCTACTGATCAGAGCTCGTGGATCAGACCACCTTGTTGCCATCCCCTGTCTTAGCAGAGGCATCTCTCTTACCCTTCGCCTGAGCGGACCTTCTCCTTCTCGGGTGACGGGTCGGTGTGGTATCGGGTCTGGAACCACTTGGATAGCTTCCCACCAATTGTGAGTCTGAACCCTTCCCTCCATCCCAAAACTCTGCGGTGGTGGTGGGCAGGTCCGCTGGTCCACCAGGTACCATCAGTACCGTAACCGATGAGATACCCTTCTGGGGTTCCACGTCCACCTTTTCGGGGTGCCCATAGGCAGTATCTGTGGGGGTACCGGTTGTGGGCACGGTCGCAGGAATAGTAATCACTGGTTCATCGATAACCGCAGCTTCATCGGTCGGGGCTCCCTTCACAGGCGTTTGTCTAGCTTCGGACATGGAGTCTGTGAGATTACACATGGTCGGTTCGGGGTCAGTTGTGTCAGGGGACCCTCTCGCAGCGTCCCTCTCGTTCATGGAGTCCACATCGTCACCGTCACACTCGTCGTGACCCTCGCTATGCGACTGACCTATAGAGCACGGTCCCTGTGCAACCACTGAGCTGGCACCGTCCTCATCGCAATCGCCATCATCAACCGGATTACCTGATGCAGTGACAGCCACCGCGTCGATTGTGTCTCCACTGGTGTCCAGTGGATCCGCGGAGCTCGCCTGGGCGGTGATGACCCCACCATCACTTGGTGTTGTGACCGGGGAAGACCTGGTTGGCGTTGCTGGTGGTCCGGGTGACACCATAGGTGGACTACTGACCTCCCCAGTAGCTACCATTGAACTCCTGGCATCGTCACCACTGCTAGGAGTCTTCAACACCTTCCTCCTCCTCCTCCCTGCCGTGACTCCTCTTACACCACCCACCTTACCAGGTACCCTCCTACCACCGGTTACACCACCCTGCCTCTCGGTCTCACCACCCTCCGGTACTGTGCGAAGGGCCTCTCCCCTACCATCGACCCCTCCCAGGGTTGTACCCGGACCGGTCTGACCCACATTGATTGTATAGTCTGTCCTCTGAGTAACGGCAGTCATTGCAGTGGTGTACCTTTGTACCGGAGATGATACACTCGTCCGTGTCATACCACGGTCACCTCGTGCTACACCGACACATCCACCGTCCTTAACTACCCTCACGATAGCGGACAGACACCGTGCCGCGCCACGGATGTCATTGACTGTCGCGGGAGAGTCACTCTCTCCACCTAGTGCCCTACCATCTAGGTCCCCCAGTATATCCATCAGAGTGGCACTAACGCTGCTCATCACCTCCGCGTTACTGGTAGCCAAGGTTGGACTAGACGACAACAACCTTCCGTAGGTCAACTTCAACGCGTCCTTACAAATCACCTTGGCGAAATCCCGTGCCCACTTAGAATCCCTCAATATCTGTCCCTTAACTCCGCGGGTAAGGAAGATGGTACTCGTACCGTTGCGTATATCCTCGTCGCTCACTCCTCTGATCGAACCAGACACGGGTTGGGAAACCTCATGTACATTCACGGTACAGTTCACAATACGCGTCCTTGACTTAACCTCTTTGGCCATCGACCTACCGGTCTTGCCTATCCCGATTAAGTTCACTTTACTGTAGGAATCTATACTATGGAGCAAAACTCCTGATATGTACTGTGACATCTGGTCCATTCGACCTATGTACCTAACCCCTCTGTATTCTTCACCAATCCCTATCCCTCTCGACATAGTCGGCGTTAACCATTGCGATCCCTATCGGTAGCAAAGACCAGCTGTACGCCATCATGTCCATCACCATGTCCGACTCTCTCTCGTCCGTATAGTATCTGCACAGTTCCAACAGGGTCCTTGGGATCCCATGACGATGGTTGTGAGAGAACGCGGCGGGGTAACATGGCAACATATGTGGCGCGTATGGATACTCCCCTATATACACTGTATGTATTGGGTATATGGAGCATAGTTGCAGGTACTCCATGATGCCCCCAAGGTAAGGGCGGTCGACAGAACACCTCGCTAGGTAACGCTGACACATTAGGGTCATGTATCGCCAGGAGATCGGTAACGGGGTTAGGAGGGCAGTGTATCCTGGTTCGAGACCGGCTGGTGTACAACCTCCCAGCAGCTATAGGGTCACGTCGGTATCGAGGTCCAACGATGAGTCGTTCCGTACTATACACAAGGTAAGTGGTGTGGAGGAGGATGGTTGTACACTACACCAGGATTGTATAGGACATATGGGAGTGCTCAATGGAGTCTTGATCCTACCACCGGAGCTATGTGCCAACCCCCACTAGTTAGCGAACAGGCCAGGAAGTCCATGGCTGTCTCTTCGGGATTCTGTGACCGTGAGGGATACGTGAAATAGGTGGAATCCACCATTAGAGGTAAGTCGGGTATCCTACGGGGTAAGGCAACGGGGTTCACTGTCGATGGGAGCATAAGGTTGGTGATAGCACCGGCACCGGAGCTAGCTATGGACGAGATATCAGTGCCACACTATGTGGCGATACGAACCATGGTACCGTATATCCACAGCTCCGGAGTGGTACGCGCTAGAAGTCTGGTAGCGGGGGATATGGTAATATGTAACAGACCACCATGTCTATGGATAGGTGGAGTACAGCCCATGAAGGTTGTAATAGACCGGGATAGAACCTGCGTGGGGTTCCCCACAATATCATGTGCCCCGTATGCTGCCGATTATGACGGAGACGAGATACAGCTATACGTAGTGACCAACAAGGACTCGGTTGCTGAGTGCAAGATATGGAAGGGTACTGTAGCCAGAGGGTACAGTATATCGTCACTCACATCGGAGCATGAGAGGAATTACGAGGTGCGTGTACACAAATCGACACTACAGGGGCACATCATGGATGACGCCAATATCACTCTAGCCCAGGTATTGGACGAGTACTACGAGCTCAGTGGAACCCAAATGGCTAGTGGACTTAAGGATCACCACCGCAAACCATTCGGTGAGATGATGACGAGTCGTAGATCAGTGTTGGAGAGGTTCCAGGAGTGTCGGTCCGTGATGCACACCAAGATCGGTAAACAGGGGAAACAAGGGCATATCGGGTACATGAGTAGGAGGTCACGTCTCTGTGCTGCCAATTACCCAGAGGGCATGATGTCCATTCCCATAGAATGTGGAAGTGAGAGGAGGATGGTCAGGGCACGTAGAAGGTACGACTTCAACGACGACGACTATGGCAATGCAGCTACTAAAGCTATATCGATGCTGTGCAAGAGGGTCATGCAGGAGATGCTCACTATACCAAGTCTGGCGAACATAGTGAGGAGGTAGTGTCTCCAATCCACTGTTTCCTCACAGGGGAGGGGAAGTCCATCGTGGTCATGGAGAAAGGAGGCGTGCAGACTACCCAGAGAGATGATTCCACCCGGTGTATGTGCGTGAACAGCGTATCCGACGGCATAGCTAAGGTGTCGGCAATGATGGAGGATGGGTTCGTGCTAAACATGAGCCACTGCTCCGCCATAATCTCCGGACTCCCACTGGATGCCACTGAGGTACACAGAGTGTGTACCAATTCCGTAGAGTTCATCATGATGTGCTCCGGTACGAGGGTGACGAGTCGAGAGAGCCAGGCATTGGTGGAGATGGTGAAGGACTCTGTGAGCTCAGGTCGCCCGGGACTACTGATGAGTACCCGGGGCACGGGGACTGAGGGGATGAGGTGGTTGTATGTATGCCACTCGGTATACCACAGCACACTATACCCATGTTTTGAAGAATGTCTGGGACTGAGACTCAGACCTAATACACTACCGGAGCAGATGCTGATGTGCAACCATAGTATGGGGAGCAGTTTGGCCTGGGTAGCGGAGATCGGGTGAGAGTAGTGAACGGTGGTCCCTGAAGTATGAGTAAGTTAGATGTGATCACACCGTGACTGTACCCAAAGGATCTCAAAACGTTGCAGCAGAACCTGTGGTATGGCACAACGTAGTGTGCCGGGTCGGCCTCAGGTTCGATGCCCTACCTATCGACAGCACCTTGAATCTCTTGTCAACTCCCATATACTGCAGACTGGTCACCCCACCTCTGGTGGTACGAGTAGCTAACTCGTATATGTCTCTCCTCCCTCCCCTAATGCTGCTCCCTATGGTAGACAACATCGTGGCCATGTGTAGTACCAAACTGCGGAGGTCGTCTCTGGTGGTTGTAGTCAACGCCATCTTCAGGATCTCCGTGGTATACGCGGTCTGTATGGGAGGTGTATTGCGACGCACAGCTGATACACCGGTCAGTTCCTCTCCCCAGTAGAGTCCAGCAGTGCGTACATCTTGTTCTTCAGTATCAACATTCGGGGGTACACGGGACCCGCGGACCCGATAGCTGGCAGTACCTGAGTCAGTTCTACGGAGGAGAACGGAGTGAAGCTCAGGATGTGAGACACTATGACACTCACCTACTTGCTCATCTCCTCGGCGCGTCCTCCACATCGTCTGACTCGCAGTGCATCTCCCGGTTCTGCTCGTCTGTCAGTCCTAGCAGTCCGATATGAGCAAAACAAACTGTCAGTGTCTCCGTAGATCGGTACCGCATCCGGATAGAACTTGCACACTATGTACAGTACCTGTAGTAGCCATCTGCCAGCTCCGGTGACAGTGGAAGAACACATGGGACTGTAGGATGGATATTGCGAGAATGCCACCAGTCCATACACGCTGTTGGCTATTATCTTAAGTGTGCCACACAAGATATGGTCCCCTGCCAGCTTCGCTACAGCCCTCTTATCGACAATGTTGGAACAGACCCCCGCTGCTATGGACTGATCCTTGTCACCGATTATAACATCCTTACGGATCGTAGAGTGTCCATCGGAGTAGGTAACCCCGAATGAAGTGGTGCACTGCCCTTCCGGACCCGATTGCCAGTCCACTGTACACTTTCCTACTGAGGATGAACCCACTCTAGTGGTTGATATGATACAGTTCTCCGGCGAGGCTCCGGTAGAACAGATGATGCTAGGGTATAGACTTAAAGTCCAACCCAACCACGTCGGTGGACACTGAAGCTCTGGAACACACAACACTGCCTCCGTGGATGGTATCTATCACAGTGATGCAATTGTTCCATAAGTACCGCGCTTCGAATAGTTCCTTGCAATACTTCGCCATTGCACATGACCCTATGGCACCGGTGCGGTACAGCGCTACGTCCCAGAACGGTGCACCAGATTCCACACATAGTATGATTATGTTGTCTCCTATAGACTTGATGGAGAATAGGTCGAGCACTATCCTACAATCCTGTATGTTGTACAAGATGAGGTTGAAGAAGTCAGCATCTGTACCATCCATGTGGAACTTGGCACCAGTGATCTTGCCCGATAGGCCTTCCTCACGGGCCAGGTTGTCCAGTGTGTAGGATGAGTACTTCGTACCCATGGTAGATCGGAACCATACCAGTGTGTCCACGTTGTTCACACCCGGTAGGGTTATCATGCATCTCACCTCGTGCCCAAAGTCTGACTGTCCCGATATATCCACGAAGATGGGATTGAACAGCACCTCCATGTCATCATGTCTCTCATTGACCAGATGTGTGAGTAGTACTATTAATACGTTATCATACGAGTAACAGTTGTGGCCCACCAAGAACAGGGTCTGTGAGATATCACATCTTGTAGCAGTGCTGTTGCCATGTCTGCCGATGTTTCGTACCTCATGGAACCTGGATGTCCGCAGTCCCTAGTATTGGCAATAAACGTGTGACCACAGCTGCATAGTACCGGGCCTACCATTATCCTACCCCTCTCTCCGGGACGCTTAGTCTTGTCAAACTCGCACTCCAGATCGTACGACGCTGTACAGAACGAGGACGCGGTGGGCCTGGCAGAACTCTTACCAGACACGCTCATGCCTAGAGTGAACCCCATCGAAGACGCTATCCTGAGTGTCCGTATATTCCCATCACCGAACATCACATCTGGTGAGTCCTCACAATCGTCATCACGTTCCATCTTCTCCACTGACGCTGTGATAGATTCTACCATCGTGGTGGTATTCATAACTGAACGGACAGGTCCTACTGGTCCATCGGATACGATTACCACATCACCATTCCCGGCACCGGTTGTCACTGAGCGTATCATGTCTAGTATTTCCCAGGCTGTATGCGATGATATGATCAGGTCTGGCCGAACTTGTAGGATAGGAGCGAGAACATTTATATATACAGGTACCCTCCATGGTGGATGGGTAGACATAGAGAGCCTGGTGACCAGCTCGCTCATATGTGAGATGATAGGCTCTACCGCTACTGTGAATACACACGTTGCATCACACGCAGTGAGGGTGGCGATACAATCAGCTCCAGTAACTAAGGTACTGATACCCCGCAGTGTATGCATATCTGGTACTCATACATACGCTGGTGGTGCGTACACAACTCAGTTCTGAAGGGGAGCTGGCCCTAGAGAGACGGGAGTGTCATCTCATACCTCACCTCGAATCACCGGCTTCGTCGGTGTGCATTGGCTCCATAGCCAATGATTACGTACCCACAATTCTCTGGGAAGGGTTTAACGATAGCCCAGCGGTACAGAGGATCACTGAGGTGATGGGAACTAACACAATGGCACACATATACAGCAGCAGTAGTTAGGTATTTATCCCCCAGATCGACGAGAAGAAGTCACGATAGACTACATACATGGCTTCGTATGGCAAACGCGTACTCATCGCCAACCGGCATTTGCCCACGCAACGACATTTGTACCCCAGGAGTGACTACGCGGATAACGTGCAAGACAGAGAAACACGTGTCATCCGACTAGCACAGCCTTCTGTGACGTGGGTAGCCCTTTTTCGGCTTTAGCAATGTCGTTTTGTACAGTAATTCTGAGTATCTCGTCGAAAAAACGTGGTTGCAGGTCTATCGTGATTTTACAACGTAAGAGGTGGTAATAATCGGTTAGTAAGGGATGAATCCTGGGCAACGGAAAAATCGTCTCATCTCCATCGTGAAAAGCTACCGATCATACCCCCCCCCCCCCTCCCCCTCGCCTGTACGTGTGTACCTCTATACATCGTGACGTCGTCCAGTTTTCAGCCACTGTTGGAGACATATGCCACGAGCACTACAAGCGTTTCATTTATTTTCTGAACCCCATCAATCTCGACATCGGATTCATCCTGCCGTACGCGTGCATCGTGACAACCGTCTTCTACGACCGTCTTCCAATTAGTTGGGGCCGCAGACTACATTTAACGGATGAGCTAATATGATGTTTTTACCAGCAACAAAAACAACAACACCATCCCTTCATGCCCCTCGTCGCATATACCTCTGTTGTAATGTCCGACAGTTCTCGGCCATTGCTGGGACGTCTACCCCGAGCAGTACGAAGAATTTATTGCCTACATCAAACCTATTAACCTGCACATCGGATTCATCCTGTCGTACGCGTGCATCGTCACGACCGGATTCTACGACCGCCTTCTAATGGCAACAATCGGGCCGCTCATCAGGCTGACCACGCTCGGCGGCACCTACTCCCTCGCGAGGAAGCGAAACAAAGACACCGAGAGCACGATAAACACGATTCAGAGCAAGCATATCTCGGTAGGACTCTTTGTAGCGTTTTTCATCTGCTCTTCGGTATCCTTCATTATTATCCAGACCTATGTGTGCGATAAGCTAGATGACGTTGTTAGATACCTTCGGGCGAACTATAGGTTGACTTGTACGACGACAGACCACAGCGCATACGAGACATACGCGAGCATGCTGGTGTTCGTATACTCCATCGGCATCCCTGCCTTTTTCACGTAGTGAGTTGTTCGTAACTGAAAGGCTCTTGAGGATGACACTGCTGACAGGGAATCAATCGCGCGTCTTAAACCTTGGAGTGGTCTATGAGCGGCCAACAAGCCGTCGTGCTTTTTCTTTGAGGTGGTCGAATGTGGTCGCCGTATCGCGCTGACTGGAGTCGCAGTGTTTGCGCCCCCCGACAGCGCGGCGAAAATCGCGATTGTCCTCTTGCTCGCCGTCGTGTTCTTGTTTATTTATGAGTCGAGCTCTCCTCTTGACAGCCCTCCTCTTGACAGGTGATGGGCCTGAAAGCGTTCGTGGCAGTGCTCATCGCGGCGAACGTTTTCATGGTGGTTACCGTGATAGTCCAGTCGGTCCAAATGGTTAGGAAGAATCGTCGGGAAACTCAGGGTGTCGTAGGCGGACGCGTGCCCTGATAGCGGTAAAACTGCTTCCCCAAACTATTTGTGACTGACGGACGCCTCGACGGACCAAAGTGAGCGAAAGCTAATGACAATATTCGCGAGAACAGAAACGTTGTGTTAGCTATATCCAAGGGCAGGCGTTTGAAGACCCACTTCCCGTTCTGCGTGATAAAAGCAGTGTCACTATGTTCGCTGCATGCTTCTGGTATTTGACTGTACGCGTTGTGTACGTCGCACACGGTTATATAACATGCTCTTCCGACCGTGTCCGGACGAACTACGCATTGTCATTAAAACGTCATTCGGGTTGTTTTCAAAATTATTGGGGACATACCTAGGGTCATCGGATTATTCATCGAGTTGGATGTAAATTTTCCTTATAATCATTCCTTGAGTGGGGTACACGGGTCTTCAATAGTGAATTCTCAGCAGATTTGGATGCGCCCCTGCCGGGGCATACGTCGTAGGCGTTCAGCTCGATTTCTCGCGTGTGAGCCCTTGCCCTGTCGGCACAACGTGCGGCGTGGTAGAAGTGTACCCTCAAGTACATTGTGACAATGGCGTGACTTTAGGTCGTATGGTATACCTTGGTCATTAACTCGTGAATAATGGGAAACGCACGGTGTTGTCCTTGGATAGGGACACTGGTATCTCTAGTGTATGCGAAGTAGGGTATGTACTGCAGACTGCACGAGGTGTATGCTGCAGACCACACAGCCGAGATAGACGACGAGTGTTCGAGACTGAAACTTGCCCTGTAGGCAATACGGTGTGTGTGCTGGATACAGGCGAGATAGATGACGGTTGTTGGAGAATAAAACTGATACTATAGACCATGTACGTTGTGTAACGCACGCCGTACGGGCGATGTAAACCACGGATGTTCGAGCGACATGTCGGTGTACCGCTACAGACCAAGTATCGCGTGTACTGCACAGGGTGTACAGACCAAGTAAGTCCTTTGGCGTTGGAGGACGCTGGTTGATTCATTCAGCCCACGTAAGGGGCGCACGGCCGACATAGGCGACGAATGTTCGATGTGTAATGCCGAGAATAGGCACGATATACGCGACAGGTGTTGGATAACGATATTAACTTTATAGGCCAAGTGCGTTGAGTACTGCGGGGCGTACGGGCGATATATCCGACGAGCGTTGGAGGTTATCATGGACACCGTCGGTCACGTGCGGTGCGTACCGGAGGGTGTATCGTACGGGCGAGATGCACGACGGGGAGAGCACTGCAATGATATACTACTACACGTACGATACAGGTAGCACTTTTTTGGAAACATATTTTCTGAATGACGGGGCTCCTTAGCCCGAACTTGTCGGGATGTCATTGTTGTTTTGCAAGGCGAAAGGTTTCATTGCAAGGCCATGGGTTCGGTCATCGGGTTGAACGTTCAGTTTACTCAAAATATGTTGTTGGGTGAGGTAAACAGGTCTTCAAGTGAGGAGTCCCAGAAACTATTGGCCGCACCTTTACCGTAGGATGTGTCGAGCGTGCGAGGACAACATAGATGGCGGGTATCGGATAATCATCTTGATGCCACGAGCTACGTACGGTGTGAACTGCGGAGTGTAGGGGTGAGATAGACGACGGGTGTTGGAGAAAACACATTGTGTATTAGCCAAGTTTGGCTGATAGGGCACACACGCTGCCGTGTGTCCACTGTCTACTTTCTTCAATGTGTGTGGTTGCATCATGAGCATCCGTGTGGAGACTAGAGAAACCACAGACGATGCTTGCTACAAGAGGGATACCGCTTTGTAGCCAACCCGTGTTTGATTTATGGAGCTCTTCAACCGTGTAACTACCAAATATCTTTGGGATACCGTTTGATTATCAGCGCAATTTTCGTTGTGTGCTCAGATTTGTGGAGCGGGTTGCAGTGTCTGTATTTATCAGAGACAACTTGTGGATTTTAGGTGGGGTATAGGGCTTCTTGCGTGAGGAGCGTAGCACGCGTCATATGGTCGAGGCAAACAACTTACTGAAAAAACATTTCCTTGCGCATATTGGGCCATTTAAGCGGTGAGGGGAGGGCACGTTTGGGCACATCGTTTATATTAGTGACGGGACTCGTTCTCTCAGGAACTACACTAAAAATATTCCAATTGCTGATCGTATGACGTACATGGGTTTACTAGGCCATCGTGGTCGCTCGTAAGGCTGGACATACAATGTCTCTCAAAGCAGGTTTTATGTGAGGTACTAGAGCGCTCTTTGTAACGTCAACTTGACACGGGTTAGCTACCGCGTCAACGATTGCGTTTCTTCATTACAGACAATTTCACCTCTTAAAGGTGTCCCTGTCAACGCGGAACTTGGTCTCGAATGGTTGGCACAGAATACATGCTTGAGCCGTGCTACGGTAGCGGTTCCAATTTGGAGACTAGTCGTATCTCACTAGGGTAGTTCTTCAACTGAGGATGGATTCTAAATTCCTAAGACTTCAGTCGTCGGTCCTCCTTCTCGGTGAATTTGTTTTCTGAAGCCCAAACAGAACAGCATACTTACTACAGCGTTTTGAAGCACGCTTGACTTACTGTTTATGACTCTCCTCCTAGGGGGAGATCTCCACCCCACCCAAACACAAACTTCTTGAAAAATGAAAGCACAACCCGATGAACAATCCGACGGCCTTTGTAGGGAATTTGTTGTACCTCAGTGACATCTCGACGATGACGATATTTGGTAGCTTCTTAGGCTGAGGAGCCTCGTTAATACGAAACTGTTTCGGCGAAAATTGCTACCTCTATCGTTTCACGCGTCCAGGTTGTGAGTTGTTGCGAGGGCTACCAGCGAAGAACCAAACCATGACTTCCCCATCCCACCCACCCACACTTTATGATGTAGGCACATCGAAAATATGTAATATGCAAGGATGGCCGTCACTAGACCGGAACGCAGCAAACGAATGCGTAGTGCCCGAAGAGATTCATCATATATGGGTTGCTCGAGAGCCAATGTTGTACGATATGTTGAAACGGAAAGACCGCTATATTATCTACGTACGGATGCCCAACTCGTGTACAGCAGCGGAGTTCAAGTGTGCGACACAACTTTGATTGGTCTCTCGCGGTGCCCGATCCTTCCTACCAATGCCCAATCCTTCCATTATATTACCTCGTGAACATATTCAGATATATATAGATATATATAACCTACTTCGCTGTTATCTTTCAACCAAGATAACATCTCTCGCTAGTGAATAGTTCCGACACCACCGTATATCTAATCATCATGCTATTAATAGCATAAATAGTTGCTATCAGGTTCCTGATATGAAAGCGTATCATACGCTTCACTCAGGCTGGCGTAGTAGTTGTCGGCGTCCCCGATGGTCTACTGGGTTAACCGCGTAACCACTAAGGTCAATGTCGCGGGTTCGAGCCCTCCCGAGTGCATACTCGTACTCGCAGGGACTTTTCCTTGAGCTAAAAAATTGAGTTGCGGAAAGCGCGAGAGCGTGAAATAGTAAAATTCGATGAAAATCGACGAGTGTTGGGAATGCTGAACCCTCTTCGCGATAAAAACGAAGGCAAGTACCGGGGGGGAGAAGGGACGACACGTGTGACCACGGCTTGTCTAGAAGCTGGAAAGTAACAACGTGAGAAAACAAAATGAAAAAAGTAGTCACGTCGATACATGCCCTCATCTGCGAAACTGCCCAATAACGGGCTATCGCATGAGTTCACTCGATTTACGCAGCAGTCCAAATGGGAGGTGACTACAGTACTTCCAAATGGGAAGCGTGGTAGAGATATCGGACACGACGATTTTTTGCGTCACTACCATGCCTGCTCGCAATTGGCGAATGGCTTGAATCACCTGGGCTGGTTAAGGGTATGCAGACCCTTGGTCCTACATTCTCTACGCTGTCTTGCTGAAACCGAAGGTAGGACGATACACACTTGCGGTTGTTTCGCTCCCACTCGTTTAACTCTACGATCGTGGCTCTTCTGAAATCGAACTCTAAAATTTACTTCGTGCACACTCGCAGACATCCTCTTTGGTTGTTTATGATGATATACCCATATGTTGAAATATACTGCTGTAGGTAACGCAACCAGTCGTGTGCTGTTGCGCGGCGTGCCCCTATGCCGTATAGAGGAGAGTCGTAGACAGGAGTCCGG
>JAYJMJ010262920.1:0-14249 GCA_036873875.1 Laminaria ephemera | reverse complement strand
CTTTCTTATCACTTTGAAGAACTTCAACAAATTTTAAGTATTCTCACAAAAAAATTTGATGTGATCTGTATTACAGAAAGTAAAATAAAATTTGATAAGGATGCACTAACAAACATTAGTCTTCCTGGTTTTTCCATCGAAAGTCAGCCAACTGAATCTGCAAATGGAGGAGTACTTTTTTATATTTCTGATAAACTTAACTACAAATGCAGAAAAGATCTGTCTATATACAAGTCAAAAGAATTAGAATCTCTCTTCATTGAAATTATCCTACCTAAGGCTAAAAACATGGTTTTGGGCGGTATTTATAGACATCCTTGCATGGATATTGATGAATTTAACTGTATACACTGGCCCAAGAGCAATAAATCATATAACTCATAGAAAACAACCAATGATTATACTGACAATTAATGTTTTATGCTCAAAAATCTTTTTTACTTTTTCTAAACTACTAAATCTAATAGCTAATTGTTTTCTTTTGCATTTATAATTATCTTTTTGTCTATCATGTAGGGAAATAGATTTTTTTGTACTATTTCCTCTATTTTTAAACTTTTTAAACTTTTTAAATTTTGGAATTTTATCTAAATATTTTTGAAAATATTGTTTCATAATTTTTTCTATTTAATATCAAGTGAATTTATTGTATTAGTAATTTCTTCTCAAATCGCTCCAGAATCATCATAACGAAAACGAATTTTTGGTAATTTTCTTACTGCAACTGCTTTGTTAAATTTTCTTTGAACATCATGAGCATGTTTTGCCATTGTTTTTGTAAGGTCTTCTTTTTTATTAAAACAACTTACAAATACATCTAGGTATGATAAATCACTACTAATTTTAATTCCTGTTACCTTTATTAATCAAAATTCAAGAGCTTCTTCACCCATTTCTTGGAAAATATAATTCGTAACAAGTTCTCTAGCAACACTTTCTAATTTTTTTAATCTGTCGTTATTCATAAATATATTTATTTGTTATAATTTGACTCTAAATATAACGGGGAATTTTGTTTTGACAAATGAAAATTAATAAATAAAATTTTTGCACTTGTAGAGGAATCTACAATTTATTAATACTAATTTTGCCTAAGGAGGTAGAACGCATGATTTACGCTGTTAGAAATGAAGGTGAAACGAATGAAAAACTAATTTTAAGATATAAAAAATTATTTTTCCAATCAAGAATAGCCAACAAAATTAAAACTGAAAGATACGCAGTAGGGAAACCTTCAAATAAGAAATTAAGAGAAAAAGCTATTGTTAGAGAACATTACAGAATGTTAAATACTAAAGTTTACTTTTAATCGAATCTTTTTGTAGCGATAATGCACAAATCAAAAAAACCAAACATAAATATTTGTTTGGTTTTTTTGATGTTTATTTTATAATCATGATATAAATCCATTCGGCTTTCAGCCACCTTCCTTTGTAAAGGAAGGATAATTATAAAAAAATATGTTTAAAAAAATAGTATGACTCTGATTTTCTACAAAAGGTAAAAATGCAAAAGATGTAGAAAGATATATTCAAACTTTAGTTGACTGATGAGCGACTGAATTTTTTACGGGATATAATCCACCATATTGGTCAGATAAATTTGGTTTTGAAGTGAGTCCAAATGGGAGATTCTCTGAACACGAACAAATTACTGATTTTGAAACATTAAAAATAATAGTACATGAAGTTCATAAATATGATCTAGAAGTATTTATTAATTTAAATGCATGGTATTATACTGATGAAACAATGCCACTAATACAACAAATGGTAGCAGAATTTCAAGAACTCAATATAGATGGAATAATCTGTGGAAATATTTCTATTTTAGAGTATCTAAAATCTATAAATTATTCAGGGAAAATAAATATATCAACTATTTTAGCTGTGTATAATAAACAAGCAATTGCTTTAATGTTAGATAATTACAAAGTTAATAAAGTTATATTATCACGTGAAGTAACTCTCAAAGAAATAGAAAGTATTGTAACTGAATTTCCAGATACAAGATTTGAAGTATTTTGAGAAGGAGATTTCTGTAGATATAATAATGGTCTTTGTTTTGCTGAACATAAATACTGAGCAAAGGATATCTGTACCATAGTTGTAAACGACTTAGTTACTAAAAAGAGATTTAGACCAGATTTTAAGAAAATATTACAAAATTCTGAGTTAAGTAACGAAGAAAAAGTGGAAGCTCTAGATCATAGCTATAAAAATATTTTTGAACAAATAGAAGATATATTTTTATCTCTCGATCTATGAATGCAGGATAGTCTGTCATTAGAAGAAGAGTTAATCAAAATTATCAGAATAAATAATACAAGAGTAGATTTATATTTTGATGCGATGAAACCTATTACTGATATTAGAAATAAAAATATTTTAACATTTTTCAAGTGAGTTAAATATGTTAATAAACTAGAAAATTTAGATGAAATTAAAAAAGAGAGTTATAAAATATTAGAATCTGAACTAGAACAATCAATTCAATCAGGAATGAAACATAATTTAGAAAAAATTAAATCAGTTTGATGAACTGCAAAACTCAAAGCAGAAGAACTCGCAAGTTTTTATTCAAAAGGAGATAATTTAAATTTATACACATATTTATTTTTCTCAAAATTTCCAAATATAGAAACAGTGAAGTTCCCAACCAGAGGGAGAAACTACAATGAAAAACTCAATACTATTACACAAGTAGTCGAAACCTGAGAACTCAATACACAAGACTATTTTACACGTGATCTCTCAATCGAAAGAGCTCATTATGACCTCACATACCTTTTCTGAGAAAAACTCTGGTTTAGGGAAATGTTGAAAGAATTCTAAGAATCAAAAAAACCGACACATGTCGGTTTTTTTAGTCTTGAATATGAAAAAAATTATAAAATAATTTCTTCACACTCTTCCTTTGGTATTAGTATTAACATTGAATATAGAGTATCTCCAAAAATATCTATATACTTTTGAAATATACTCTCTCCATTTTTATGTTCTAAGACTGCTTTAATAAAATCTGAACTCGCGATATAAAAAAAGTTATCATCATCTAAATCTCTATCAACTTTATTATTAGCTGATGATTGTGGATACAGGTTTTTAGAAATATCTGGATTTACATAAATACATATGATTCCTACACTAGTATAGGCTCCTAAATATAGAGTATTTAATTTTATAAACTTTTGTGTCATAATATTCTCCTTTCTGTATTTTATTTATAATAAAATATAAATAAAAGTCAATAAAATATTATTTTGACAAAATAGCCATTATTCTTACATTTAGGAGTAATAAATTAATATTTAAAGAAAGACGATTATGGGAAGAGGTCCGGTTGTACAACAAAGAAAGAACGTGGTGAATGCTGCTAAGGGAAAAGTATTTTCGATTCATGCAAAATTAATTGCGGTTGCTGCTCAAAAAGGGGGAAATCCTGATGATAATCCATCTCTGGCTACAGCAATGTATAAAGCGAGAAAAGAAGGAGTTCCAAATGATACAATTGATAGAGCTGTGAAAAAAGGTACAGGAGAAGATAAAGATGCTGCTCAAATTATGGAAATCACTTATGAAGGGTATGCTCCTGGTGGTGTAGCTGTTATGGTTACAACTCTGACTGACAATAAAAATAGAACGGTTTCAAATATACGTCATGCATTCTCTAAGTGTGGTGGAAATATGGGTGAAAATTGAGCTGTATCATGGATGTTTCATAGAAAAGGTGTTATATTCATCGATCCAACAAAACACGATTATGAAGCAGTAGAAGAATTTACATTTGAAACTGCTGCTGAAGATATTATTAGTGATGAAAACTATATAAAAATAATCACAAGCTTAGAGGATTTTAATGAAGTTGAAAAAGCATTTGAAGACAAAAATATAGAATTAATGGAATCAAAAATAGATTATGTTGCTGATAATGAAGTAGAGTTAACTGATTTTGATAAAGCTTTACAGTTCAAAAAAATGGTAGAAGCACTTGATACTGATGAAGATGTATCACAAGTTTCAACAAATGAAATTATTTCAGATGAATTATCAGCTGAAGTTGATGCGTTTATTGAAAAAAATACATTTAGAACATAATCTTAAGATAGTATTAGGGTATATAATTATTATAACAATACTATTAATAATACGAAAATAAGATGATTACAATAATTACAAAGTGATATTGTCCTTTCTGTCATGCAGCTGAGAGAATATTGAAAAAACTAGAAGTAGAATATATAAACACAGATATTACATTCAAACCTAAACTATATAAGCAAGTACAGGAAATCACAGGATCAAATACTGTTCCTCAAGTATTTATCTGAGATATTCATGGAAAATTCTTAGGTGGATATACTGAAATAAATGAATTATATACATCAGGTGAATTAGAAGAATTAATAAAATAAAAAGGCATAGAAAATATTTTCTATGCCTTTTTATTCTAAAAAATTAGGTATAAAAAAAGATAATCTTTCGATTATCCTTTTTTAATTTCTTTCATTTTTAAAACTTCGTGTTTTCTAGTAACTTTATTGTATTTTCTTAAAGTTGGACCTTTAACACCAGCTTCATAATTCTTTTTTTGAATGTTTGTCATGTGAACCATGTTACCAGTTTCTGTTGAATAAAATGCAACATACGTTCTTTTACCTTTAGCCATTTTATTATTATTAATAAATATTTAAGTTGATTATCTGACAGGTTGTGTCAGAATTTACCGGGTGATTATATAAAAAATAATCAGTAAATCAAGTTTTTTTCCTATTTTTCTTCCATTCATCTTAGAAAGGGAAGATAGTTTTTTAAAGAGCTTTTATACTTTCATAATATCAGCTTCTTTCTTTTTACAATGTTCTTCGATATTTTTATTTGCAGCATCAATTGTTTTTTGTAGATCAGATTCATAATCTTTTCTTTCATCTTCTGAAATTTCTTTATCATCTTCTGCTCTTTTTACTATTTTCATAGCATCTGCTCTAGCATTTCTTACTGAAACTTTTGCTTCTTCTGCAAGTTTTTTAGCAATTTTAGCAATATCTTTTCTTCTCTCTTCAGTCATTGGTGGAACTTTAATCATGATTGAATCAGCCATTGATTGAGGATTTAAACCAAGTCCAGAATCAGTAATTGCTTTTGCAATTGAATGAATAACTGATTTGTCCCAAGGTTTAATTGATAATGTTTGAGAATCTAATAAACCAACAGTTGCTGTATTTTTAAGAGCTTGCATAGCTCCGTAAGAATCTACAAGAATATCTTCTACTAATGCTGGATTTGCTCTCCCCATTTGTAGTTTTGAATACTCTGATTCAAGGTGATTAATAGCTTTATCAATTCATTGTTTTGCTGTTTCTAACATCGAAAAATATTTATATATAAATTATGACAGGATTATATTACAAAGCTCTAAAAAATCAACTTTTTCCTTTACAAATAGGAAAAGAAAATTATTATATTTGAAATAATTATTATATAATTTTGATTGATGACTAAGAAAATTTTAGAAGTAAAAAATATTGTAAAATATTTAACAAAGAAAAAAATATTAAAAGATGTGAGTTTTACAGTAAATGCAGGAGAAATTTATGGTTTTCTATGACCAAATGGAGCAGGGAAAACTACTACAATGAAATCTATTATGGGACTTATAGAACCAGAATCTGGTACTATTTCAGTTTTCTGAGAACTAGGTCTGACTAAAAAATCAAAAGAAAAAATAGGTTTTATGCCAGAAAATACATATCTCTATAAACATTTAACGGGAAGAGAATTCTTAGATTTCAATGGGAAATTTTTCTGATTAGAAGGTGAAGCATTAAAAACAAGAGTAAATGAACTACTAAAAAGAGTTTGATTAGAAGAAGCAGCTGATAAATATCTCCATACATATTCTAAAGGTATGCTTCAAAGAGTATGACTTGCTCAATCTATCATCAATAAACCTCAATTACTGTTCCTTGATGAACCAATGAGTGGTCTTGATCCAATCGGTCGTAAAATGGTAAAAGATCTCCTTGTTTCACTAAAAGAAGAATGAACAACTATATTCTTCAACACCCATATCCTCGCTGATGTAGAATCTATCTGTGATAGAATTAGTATTATTCATGTAGGGAATTTGATAGTAGAAGGTAAGAAAATATCAGACATTGAATGAAGTTTAGAAGATTTCTTTATCGAAAAAATTGAAGCAAATTCGTAAAAAGAACTAAGTAATAAAACTTAGTTCTTTTTTATATCTGGAATAATATTTTTGACAAAATACATATTTATAATATTATTAACTTAATTACGTTTAAAAAATTATACATATATACTGGAGGCAATATGGAATTTATATACGGAATTATGTTAGGTTTTATAATAGGAGCAATTTTTGTTGCTCCTATATTAATTCTAAAATCAAAACAAAAATTAACAATAAAGGAAAATCAAAATCAATCTTATCTGAATTTGATTGAAAGTATGATAGAGTTATATCCAAATATGAGCCAATCAGAGTTACACGCTCATACTATGAAGCAGTTAGAAATAATTAAGGAATCAATATAATGCTAAAATATTTTAAAACTAAGTTATAAAAAAAACATTAGTCTAAAATATAAATAATAGAAAAAACCCAGATTAATCTGGGTTTTTATTTTGCTTGCATTTCTAGAAGTGCATTTTTGAGAGATTCTTCGATAGGGTCTTTTTCTTTTTTTATGAAAGAAAGAGTAGACATCATCATTGAGTAGATGTTGAGGTTTGATTTAGAGGAATCTATGTTGTCAAAGTACTCAATGGTTGGAGTGATAAAAGAAATATCTTTTGCTACTTTGAGGTTATGTTGATTAAGATTAGCTTGTGAGAGGTAATCTCTTAAGAATTTATTGCTTCCTCCTCAAATCATAAAGAAATCACTTGGACAGATAGTTTCTCAAAGGATTTCTTCGAGAGAAATAACTAAAATATTTTCAAATATTTCTAAAAATTCTTTTTTTTCTAGTTCGTAAATATCTTGATCAATAGTATTTATTATTTCTATTTTTGTTCTGTTATAATTTTGACGAATTTTTTTGATAAGTGAATCGATTCAGAATGCATGTTTTTCAACTCATAATATTTTATTATCTTTTTTTACGATAATAGAGGTTTGAGTACTTCATAAATCTATTATTACAACATCTTGTTTTTTCTTGAAAAGTTTTGTAATTGCAAATTCACTTGGGATAATTTTTTTAATATTTTTACCTAAAACTCTTCAAATAGTTTGAATAGTTTCATACTTTGTTTCTGGAATAAATATATTTAAAAGAGAAATATTTACTTCTTTTGGAGAGAGTTTTAATAATTTCTTCGTTTTTTGTTTATCTACTTTGAGTTCAGAGATACCTCAAATTATTAGACGTAAATCTTTTTTTGTATATCCAGAAGTAGACCTAATGTGTTTATAATGCTTTTTTAATGCTTGATATTCTACATCTTGCATCATTTCTATGAGTTCTTTTTTATCAATAGAAATTTTTGAATTTTGACGAATATGATTTATTTGACTCGTTTCGAAGAATATTTCTTCAAAAGGAATATTTATAATAATATCTTGAATCACTATACCAGCATCAATTTCTGCTTTTTCAATTGCAAGATTAATATTATCACAAATTCATTCTAAATTAACAAATTCATGCATCACAATATCATCACTATTTTGTCTTTTTTCTCAATATCAAATGAGATTTAATTCATTGTTATAGATTTTACAAATTCATACACGAATTTTATAACTTCCAATATCAATAATTCAGATTATTTTAGGTGCAATTTTCTTTTGAGTGAAGGGCATGATTACTGATTATGTCATAATTTTTTTACCTATTTTTTTTAGTAATTCATTTCATTGAGTTGCTTCACCTGCTCAAATAAGAGCCATAGCAAGATCTTCAGAAATTAATTCATCTCCAGGAGCTAAATTTAATGCTCTTTTTAATATAATTATACCTTTTTCTGTTTGACCTTCTAATGTGTAAGCCCAACCAAGATTTCTTAAGACTTCAGAATTATTTCCTAATAATTCATTTGATTTTTCAAGTAATTTAATAGCATCAGCTACTTTATCTTGAGATAACAGTATAAAACCCTTTAAATAACAACCTGTAGCAGATTCTTTATTTAAACTTAATGCATGATTAATTGATTTCAAAGCTTTATCTAGTTCACCTTTAAATAGGTAAATATCAGCTAATTCTTCATATAATCTATAATCTGAATGATATTCTACAATACTTTTTTCAAGTAATTCAATAGCAGCAGAATATTTTTGTTCTGCTTTTAATTTTTCTATTTCTACAACTATTTCAGTTATTTTATTCATTTGTTTTCTAAAAAATTTAATTTAGGAAGTGGTATATAATTATATTTTTAAAGGCATAATTATATGTTTGAAAGAATCTGTATTATTTCCTTTGTCTGGATCTGTTACAGGAGTAATAAGAATAGGAGATAGTGGGTTTTCAAAACTAATACTTACGTGAGTAGTATCAATAACTCCTAAAACTTCTAAGAAATATGTAGAGTTTACACCAACGATATTATCTTCTCATTCAACTGCTCATACAAGTCTTACATCTGATTCACCAATTTGAGTTTCATTTGTTTCTAATAGTATACCAGTTTCTCCACTGATACTCATTTTTATTGAGTAGTTATTTTCTCTACTGATGAGGTTAATTTTCTTTAATGCTCACATTAAGTCGATTCTATTTATTTCAGCTTTCGTTGAATAAGAGCTTGGAAAGAATGTTTTATAATCTGGGAATTTACCGTTTAATAAACGAGAGTAGATTTTAGTATTTCCAGATATGAAAGCTATTTGGCTTTCACCTGAAACTATTTTTACTGTATCTTTATCTGATAGTATACTTCTAATTTGATTCGCTGTTTTATTCGGGATGATTCCATAGAATGAGTGTTCTAATGCTGCATCTAATGTTGTTTTAAATTCTGATAATCTAAAACTATCTGTAGAAGCAAAAATAGTATCTGTTTCTGTAATGTTTACAGAAATACCAGCGAGAGTTGGTCTAATATTTCCTTCAGCTGAAGAGAATAAAGTTTTTTCAATTGATTTTCTTACTACTTCACCACCTAAAGAAAGACTTATTTCTTCTTTTATTGCTGGAATAAGGGGAAATTCATCAGCTTCAAAACCTTTTATTTTTAATTTCCCACTTGTAGTTTCAAGTCTAATTGAATCATCATTTAGTAATTCTATATTTAACTCATCATCTGTAATCAGAGCAATATAATTACTAAATAATTTACTTGGGATACAAAAAGCACCTTCTTGAGCAATATTAATATCATCAGTAATAACATATTCAATTGCCATTTCTAAATTATTTGAAGTTAATACAATATTATTGAAGTTAACTTTTAATAATATGTTTTCCAAAATCGGAGTCGTAGTAACTGATGCAGTTGCATGGTTTACGATATCAAGACCTTTTTTCAATTGACTTGTTTTAATGGAAAATTTCATACTCGTATTTAATTTAATAGTAAATATTTCTTAGTGCATTTTTACTGAATATTTTTTGAAAATCAAGGCTAATTCAATTTATTTGTGAAAAACTATTATTGCTTCCTTAATCGTACGTATCTAAGTATTTGTATAATTTTTTTACTCATTAATTTTCATAGCAATTAATATTCAAATATAAGTGATAGATTAGAGTTTTTTATTATGTCAGATTTTATATTTTTTATAAAATTTCTGAGATTATTTCCTTTAATAATTATCTTGAAATAATATTGATTATATTTTTTAAAGCTGTTATGTGTTACTATTATTTCATAATTATTATCTTTATCTAATTCATCGAGTTTTAGTTTTAATTTTTGAATAAATTCTTTAGATTTATCTTCTGATTTATGTCTATATTCTAATGTTACCATTTCATTAAATGGAGGATAACGAAATAATTTTCTTTCATTGAGGGTAGAAATAAAAAATTCTTTATAATTTTTTTCTGTTATAGTTTTTATTATTTCATTCTCTGGTAAAAATGTTTGAATAATTGTTTCAGATACTTCTCATTTTCTTGAACCTCTTCAGAGTAATTGTGTTATGTTAGAATATAGTTTTTCTTGAGTATTGTATCCTGGGATTAACAATTCTTGCTCTAATAACATCACACAAACGAGACCTACATTTGAAAAATCAAATCAAGTAGTAATCATTTTGGTACCGATTATTATATCTGAATTATGTAATTTTTCTAGTGCTGAAGCTTTTTCAGTTTTATTTTTGATAACATCAGCATCAAAACGAAAAATATTTATATCTTTTCATTTAAAGTAATCTATGAGAAATTTTTCTACTTGTTGCGTTCATACTCCTAATTTTTTTAATGAATCATGACTATTACATTCTTTACAATTATGAGGAATTTCTTGCTTTTCTGCGCATAAATGACAAATCATCTTTGCAGGATAATTATGTACATTCAGAGAAACATCACAATTATCACATTTATAAATATACTGACATGACTCACAAATCAGAGCAGAATAATCTCATCTCTTATTTAAATAGAGAATAGATTTTTTATTATTTTTAATATTATCTTCTATATTTGAGAGAAGTGTATTTGAAAAATAACGATTTTTTTTGTTATAATCCTGATTGAGATTGACTAAAAGCATGATTTTTTTCGTTAAATATATTTTCCTATAGTATTTATAGTAAAAAAATTTGATTTTTTTACAAATTTGAGTTATATTATATCTGAGGCATATAACGGTAGAAGGTTTCCTCCTTTAACCCTTGTATTGCTATATGTCTCTAAAAAGCATCTCTTCATTTATTTGAAGGGATTTTTTTTGTGTAAATTTTTGTGATGTGTTATGATTATAGGGAAAGATTAAATATTGAATATTTTTATAATCCATCCTATCCACTACGTTTTGCGTCTTCCTTTACTAATAAAGGAAGACGCAGTATGATAAACTAATAATAAAATGAATATACAAAAATTACAGTTAGAAAATAATGATTTGAAACGTAAGTTGAAAATAGCACAAGCCTGGATGGAAAGGGAAGTGCGTGTTCAGGTTGAGAAAATTTGATCAGAACATAACAAAGATTGAGGGAATCATACAGAGTTATCAGAAGAAAAAATAATAGAAACTATCACAGAATTTATTTGAGAAATACTTATGCTCAATGTTCCATGAGATTTTATGGAAAATGTTATATCAGCTGAAGTACAGTTTCATTCACTCGAAGAAAATAAAAATTTTGATTGAATGTGAATTATCAGTTCTTATCATAAAGCACTTGATGTATTAATAGAAAATTTTATTACAAAAGGATTCAGAAAATTTTCACATAAACAAAACCAAACTCAACTCAGAAAAAATGATGTTATGGAAAAAACACTTAACTCTGTTGTGAATCAATGATATATTCTCTGAGTAGGAAGACTCTATCATATTCTAAAAATGATCCGTAATGGAGAAGTTCTTGAAGATTATGCCCAATGTTTTGCAGATTATCTACAAAAATATAATTATCTCTGAGAAATGTTTCTATCAGATGAATTTTACTGAAATTTCTGAAAGTTAATAAATTCTGAAATTCTATGAAAAAAACGTCACGTATGAAATATTAACTTCGAAGAAACAGCAAAAGCTAGAAAAATACTTATCTGAGATTTTGAGAATCAAAATTGTTTGATTTATAAAATGATTGAAACACAGAAGATTGAGTGTTAAAAAAACACCCTAGCAAAGCTAGGGTGTGTTGACTTTTAAGTAATATCTTAGATTCCAGGACCAAAATCATTTACAACTTTTTCTACAATCTTATAAGCATTGAGAATAGGTCGAGATGTAGTCGCAGTAGAACTTCCTTTTACTTTACTAATCTTTGTCAGATTAGCCTTGGTAGTTAAATATTCTTTTAATCTACCAGGGTTTCTGTTTATTTCACGTTGAATCATAGCTGCTACACCAGTTACTTGTGGTGCTGCAAAACTTGTTCCTGTTTTATTAATTGAATATAAACTAGTACCATTACTTACACTTGATGGACCTCCTACATTTTCAGGAGCATATATATCAACTGATTCACCATAATTTTCTGTAATTTCATTCCCTTGAATTGCTCCAACAACAATTATATTACGAACAGGAGTATAAACATATTGTCCATTTAATTTCACATACTGAATTCCTCCATTTTCTTTCCGTGCATCCACATTAGAATTACCAGCAGATAATACAAAAGTAGTATTTCTGCATTGTGATGATAAAAATACATCTCTCCATTTTTTCATAACAGCTAGATGCTGACTATCATTATAGCTTGAACCTTTATAATAATAGGATAAGTTAGATAATTTTTGAGATATATTAATAACGTCAAAATATGAACATAAACTTTTAGTATAGTCTAATTTTTCCTGAAAAGGTATTTTATCATTTAGACTCATTCCGTACATTTTTTTAGGTTTCACCATACCAGTATAACCTAAATCATTATCTTTTTCAGCACCAATAATCCCGGCTACTAATGTACCATGTGTAGATTTTTTAGATGTCCCTTTTGTAAGAGTATTTTCTAAATCTTCATGATCAAAATAGTAACCACTATCAAATATTCCGACCATTACAGTAGGGTTGTTATGATAATAAGAATACTGATCTAGTACATTGTAAGCAGTAGTATCACTATCAAATCTGATAGTATGCATATATTTATTTTTTCCATCATTAAATGTATATCTATCAGTATCTTCATTACTCACTGCTAGAGATATATTTGATTGAGAAAGTAGTAGTGTTGCTAATAATAATTTTTTCACGTTAAAAATCCTTTAATCGTTGTACATTTCATTAATAATAGTTTCAAATTTTTCAGTTCTATATTCTGGCAATATATCTGAATTCATATAAAACCCATATATTTTATTCATTTGTTCTAAAGATTGTAATATTGATTTTACATTTTCTACCTCCTCAGCCGTTTTTTCATTTAAATTAATAGTAATTAATATGCCTGTATTTCCAGAATCCATTGAGTATGAAATAATTTCATACCCTAAGTTATTTTCTATATAATTTTTTGCAGATTTACCATCTTCGAATTTTTCATTGAAAGAAATATTATATTGATTAGCAATACTTCCTAAAAGAGCAGGAGTATAAACTTTATTAATATCTATTTCTTCTAAGTAATTAGGTATATACATATCATCTCTGATAATATATTCAGCATTTGCAATTCTTTCAGGTGTTAGGTTCGCAGTATAAAACTGAGAATAATCAGCCTCACCATTATGGTTATACAATACTTGAGGTTCACTAGGAACTTCTTTTATTTCTGTTTTTACTTCAACAACCTTAGGTTGTGGAATTTTTTTTTTAATTTCAGGTTTTTTAATAACCTCCTTTTTTATTTTTATTTCTTGATGAATAACTATTTCATCTGGTTCATCTATTTGTACTTGTTCCATTTCTCTATCAACATTTAGTAAACTAAATAGTGTAGAAAATAGTATGATTCCAATGGCCGTTGTTGTCATATGTTTTTTATTAATATTAATCAATTTTTTATCCTCTATTTTACAAGATATTTCTTTAAAGTATTTGTATTATACTCATAGGGTATTAACACAACATTAAATTTTCAGACTTTTTTTAAATTTTCTTTTTATCAGTGTTTCTTGCCATACTTAAGAGAAGATTTATTTTCTTAATTCTGAAAAATAGTCATTATTTTGATAAAAATTACTATTTTATAATTTTTTTAAAATAAAAAGATTAATAATTATTCTTAAAATATTTATTAATCTTTACAAAACATTTTTCCACTATAAAATAAGTGAAATTATTATTAAAAAGAAAACGAATGTTATACATAGTTTCAACTCCTATTGGGAATCTAGAAGATATTACATATAGAGCAGTGAGAATATTAGGTGAGGTGGATTCTATTGCCTGTGAGGACACAAGAACGAGTGGAGTATTGTTAAATCGTTATGAGATTAAAAAACCGTTGATTAGTTTTCATAGTCATTCTGGTCAAACAAAGGTTGATAAATTGATTGAACAAATGAAAGGATGAGCAACAATGGCTCTTATTAGTGATGCGGGGACTCCTGGTATTTCTGATCCTGGGTATATTCTGATAAAAGAAGCTATTATGGCTGGAATAGAAGTGGTACCGGTACCTTGAGCAACAGCATTTACAACGGC
>JAYJMJ010262912.1:0-14251 GCA_036873875.1 Laminaria ephemera | reverse complement strand
CCTCAATTTTTATCGCGAGAAGAATTCAGCATTTTCTTCCCTCGTCGACTCGCGTCGAATTGTGCTTACCCACGCTACAAAGCGCTCTCGGCTGTTTTTGATATATCCCCCCTCTGGTCTCCCAATGGGAGTTAACATGAAGTGGTTCCTACTTCCTACTAGCACCGTAATTATCCTCGACCGTATAGGAAACGTACGCTAAACTGTTTAGAGTTTTGGGACTGAAAAGTTGCAGGGGTGCTGTTTTTTCGTTCTTAATGCCAAGGCGCGAACAACGACTTTGAAAAAGACACAAAGGATATTCACTGCTGGGGGAAAATATTTCGGCACCTTTGGCCCTCATTTACTGGCGTGGTTTGCTTTTTTCAACAACACCCGATTGCGATTTTTTGTAACATGAAGAGCAAACCTGCCAAAAATCAATGCCCAACAGTCAAATCCCATATCCCAGGGTGAATGATTTAGTTTGTGTGTCGAGGATACTTTTCCATGCGACGTATCATGTAGAGGAAAATGAGCAACTTTAACCCAAAATATGCAAAGTATTACTGTAGTTCAAAGTTGTCCTAATTTTTCCCTAAAATTGTAATTTTAAAGTGATTTTTGTCCCTGAGCCGCGTCAAATGTCGCCCGTGATGATTGGTGAGTGTGGCGGTGCCATGCTATCAAGAATCAAGCTCGAATGTCGACATATAGCTATGATGCTGTACGAGGAAAACATACACTAAACGTTACCCACGTTAATACGACAAAAATTAACGTAATTTCTCTGTTTTCGCTTTTTCTCTGAACGAAACGCCTTCCCAAATATAATCAAAACGCCTCTATCTCGCGATGTACGGCTCACCGACCAAAACAATCAAATCTCCATCATTACTTTCGGTGTTATTGACGCGATGATGATGTACACACTTGTTTTTCTGTGTCGGAAAACTCAACGTACTCGTCGACTTCTGTACCGAAGGCCGAAGAAGGCGAAGGTGGCTACTATAGACTTGTCCACTACAGTAGGTTCCTCTTATCAGGCTTCGGAAAATTCTTGGAATTCGTGTGGGAAATTTATTTGTAGTGAAAAAAAGGTTAAGAACTTGGGAGTTCATACTGTTTCGTTCGGCCTTTGCACGAAGCGTACCCATACCACGTTTTAGACGGAACTAGTGTAGCGTGCGATAGACTTTGCTTCACACAAACGTTTTAACCTAGCCCCAAATTGGAGTTTCTCATGTGACGTCGCGTACTGTATGTGGGCATACGCGTGGACATTTTCCAGCCCGAATCGCCGAATACGAAGCCTGCTGCCAGTAATGCACGCAATTGATGGCACACATGATTTGCTCCATTTTTTTTTATTAAAACATATTTCCTGCGTTACCAGGTATGTTTTTGGATGGTTGCAACTGCCTTATGTTTCGCGTCAGATTGGTACACGTCTCCCCAACCATGCTGCTACTACTTTATGCTGCTGTTGGTGCTGCTGGTGCTGCTACTGCCACCACCACACTGACGCCGAGGCAGAGATAAACAAGCAGTTGGTAACGGCTGGTATCAAACGTAGGTCTTACATCAGCAATGACGCGAAGAATGGAATGAATGGCACAGATAACACGACCAGCTTTAGACAAAAAAGATACGTCTCACCAACCACACTTTTACTACTGTCGCTGTTGCTGCTGCTGCTGCTGCTGCCGTCACCACCACCAGATCGACGGCGAGGATGATTTATCCAAGCCGCCGATGCCGATTGGTGTCAACCCCGGCGTCACACCAGCATCAACCCGTACAGCTGGGGAGAACATACGAAATATTTTTTCCACGGAGAGGAGGGCTTTTGCTCCGCCAGTGCGACCACCCGAGACAAGAGTCAGACCCGTTCACCAACTACTTCAAGAACCGAATTCTGACGATGGGAATATAACTCCCACCCCGCAACCAGCACGTACGGACGGTGCGCTGTCAGGGGGGAAGCCGCCGGGGGCCGGAGCACCAACTCTTGCAAAGGCAAGAACGCTGTTACGGGGGAAGCCGTGGGCGGGCGAAGCACCTGAGCGTGGAAAGAAGGTAAGCCTGCACGGGACATCATGCTCTCGTGCATCATGTGGTACGTAAAACAAAGAGACAGAGAGAAAGCTTCCCAGGAAGTACTATGACGTGAGAGAGGGTCGCTTCTAACGGTACAAAACACGACAAACACCAAAAACAAAGCCGCCAAGTGGCATAGTCTAACACCTTGAAATAAGAAAATAATGAGAGGTAATTTGCGAAACATGTTAAGGGGATGTTGAGTTGTCTTTCACTATCAGGTGTATAAATGGGTAGAAACGCTTTGCCGTTGTTACGCCCGAAGGTTTACACACTATGTGTATGTGATTATTTTGTACTATTGTTACTTTATGGGTCCTTCGATAATATCGAGCTCAATCCTCGATCCATCATATAGTCAGTAAGAAGAAGAAAATGAAACGGAAATCAACCAATGAATCGATTTGCTACTCCAACTTAGGTTGTACAATATACTACGTCGGTATTCGAGGTGTCATACCGGTGTAAGCTCTGTCTGCTGCCGACACGTCTTCCTCCAACGCACCGTTTAGCAGTCTTCTCTCGCAACCATCACAGTAGGATGATATAATCGTACATATGCACATCTCTTAGCACTCCTAGCCTACTAACCATCATCATGGATGCAAATTATCGTACATGTTTATTATTGCACATGCGCACATCGCTAAACACTCCTAGCCTGTTAACCGCCATCGTGGGGTGCAATTTTATCGTAACGTTTCGCATGGTAGGATATTGGTGCCGACGATACCATCCGGGCACCGTCATTGACTCTTCACGTCGAAGAAAAGGTAGCCAACCCACTCAACTGGGAAGAAGCCGAAGCCTTCCGTGCCATCCCTCCATCGACGACCGAGGATAGCTTGTTTGCACAACAGCCGTCACCACCACAGTCGCTGCAACAGTCACCGCTTCCAATGGGGACCGCTTTTACTGTGATAATCGTTGCGTGTATTGTGGTTCTCTTCTGGCGGTTCATACGACGACTGGGCCGTGGCCGGGAGCCAATTCTTGAGGTGAGTTTCTACCGAAACGGCCGCAAGATGCCGCGCTAGCATGCGGACAGGGTGTTGAATCTTTTCGTGCATTCGTATTATATGATTGTGTTCGCCATCCGACAATGTCTAGCATGAGGTCCAACGTCGATCACTCCTACACGTGCCCAGAACGAAGAAGAAAGACAAGGGAAACAAAAAAAGCAGCCAATACATGAAGTCTAACTCCCTTCTAGGAACTTCTTCAGGCCTAGCAACTTATCACTTCTTTTTTTTTCGGACTGCAACACTTTTCCCAACTCCAACTTGAAGTGGGTTGTCTCGAAACCGTGGTTGCAGTTCCAGAGGAACAAACTCAGTGAGAACCCTGGTAGGAAAAAAACTGCGTATACGGAACGACGCCCAAGCTTACGCTGCACATGGTTGGATGAAAAACATGAAAACATACACGGAACGACACGTTCTACGAGAAGTGCCGAACTTTTTAGCGAAACCGTTTCAGACGAACGGGGTTCCTCAAGCGAGGAAGTGTCCAATACCGTTGTTATCCCAAATCGGTGTTTTCCATTAATATTCGTCGCGTACCTAGCTAGACCGTGGGATGGTTCGTCGGGTTAAGCTTACAGTGTTCCTCAAATTCGGTTTTCCGGGTAAGGTATAGTGAGAAGCCTCAGACAAAAAATGGGTGTAGCCCTATCGTGGCCATGCGTCAAACGCTTGGTCGTGCACCGTAGCGTTACACTGAGACTGCCTGCATACTGTACATGCCCAAGGAATCATTGTGCAAGAATACCCCATTGGTATTATTTTTCGCCCTTCGACAATGTGCAGCATGGGCTTCAATGTCGATCGCTAACTCATAAAACTTTCCCAGAAAGAAGACCCAAGACAAGGGAAACCATAAAAGCGGAAGCTGTTTCTGCTGTGAGGTTACAGTCTATATACACTCCGTATACCCCTCGCTCAATGTGTCCGGTGACAGGGTGTTCGTGCTCGCACCGCTGGCATCACATTTGATTAGCTATACCGCAACACACCACGTCACAGCAGTGCCATTAGAGTCGTGAGAAAAATCGTTCATGCCCGCCGTTTTCTGATTGGGCAATTGTTTTACAGTGGGACACCCGATTTAAGAGCGTCCGTGATAAGGGAAGACGGACTTAAGAGCGGTCAAACGACATGTCACGCCTTGTCACGCCTGTACGAAAACCTATATGATACCCAATCTGAGACGAGAGCGGCACGGGGACAAGAGCGGCAGCACTGGCCTGTTCCGAGGGGCTCTTAAATAGGGTACGCCACTGTAAAGGAGTGTTCTGATTGGCGAAAAATCATGCAGAAAATGATTTCGTGCCCGAAGCTTTTGTGATTAGTCGATTGTTTAAAAGGAGTGGCCTTATTGGTGAAAAAAAAAACAGGGAAAACGATTTCGTGCTTGCAGTGTTCTAAATTGGTCGCTGTCTTTGAAAGGGGAATTCTGATTGGTGGGATATATCTAGAGAAAGTTTTTTTTTGCCCGCAGTTTTCGGATTGGTCAATTGTTTTTTTAAGGAATGTTCTGATAGGTGGGCAATCTCTACACAACGAATTTTCGTGTCCGTAGTCTTGTGATTGGTCACTGTTTTTGGACGTGTTCTAATCGGCGGAAAATCGTTGGATATCCAATCAGAAACTGCTGACACGCCCGCAATTTTCGGACTGGTCGACTGTTTTAAAGAAGTGCTCTGATTGGTGGGTCCTAGAAAACATAAGTTCGTGCCCTCAGTGTTCTGATTGGTCACCTTTTACAAGAACTGTCCTGATTGATGGAAAAGGATATCACGATATCGTGACTGCAGTTTTCGGATCGATCAACTGTTTTCTAGAAGTATTCTGATTTGGTAGAAATCTCTATGGAAGAAGGTTTTCTGCCCACCGTTTTCTGATTGATAGGTTGGTATTAATGAGTGTTCTGACTGGAGGGAAACGCCTGGGTGATCAATTAGAAAGCAAAAAGCTCGCACGAAAACCCTCGCTTCAAGTACGCGGTCCTTCCACGGTTGTTCTGCCTCATCCGAAACGTTATTTGTTTTATTTTATCGGAAACACTAGGAGCCAAAAAAGCGATATTCCGTATATTAGAGCTCCACACCGATATCCGCGACCCTTGTACGTGTAGGCCATAGCGAGCGCCATTTTATTTTTATCTATCTCGGGCCACGTTCACTCCCAGATGCATTCTGTCTTGGACATACCGCCCCATAACCCTTTTGCAACTGCACTCACGTTTTTTGGGACAAATTACTAGCAGATAGTGTGGAATAAGTTTTGCAGTTCTAAAAAGGTTAAGTGCTCCAGCGGCTGGGCTACTATTATTACGGAGGACCATAGTAATCAGGACCCATGACAAACACAAAAACCTATATATTCCACTATTTTTCCTAACCATATTTGGTCCTCATTACTATGTTCCCCCGTAATAGTGGCACAGAACGGTGTGGCCGACAACGTTGTCGCACCGCCGTCGGCGGAGGAGATCAGAAGAGGCGTCGCCACCGACGATGCCGTGGGAAACTCGTCAATTGGCGACTTCTTTGCGTTTGTGAAGGAAGTCGCGGATTGACCAGTTTTCCACTGTGTCGTCGAGGGCGACCCTTCCTCCAATCTCGTCCGTCGATGGTAGTGCGAGAACGCTAGCGGCCAAACCGTTCTGTGCCGCTAGGCCAACCGCCGGAGCGGTCAAGGGTTCCGAGAGAAAGAGATGTCGTGTCCGCAGGTTTTGGACTGGTTAAAAGTTTCACACATCGGATAGATTATCTACAGTAGATCCGATAGCTTCCGTTTTGGATGTTGTGCGGGATCTGTACAGATCCAACCCAGGAAACATGTGCTAGATCATGCAGATCGTACGGCTCCCGCCCGGCAGCATGGGCTAGGCCACATAGATCTTCCCTGAAAGGTCTAGATCACCAAGTGGGGATCGGTGATTTTTCCGACGTGTGGGTGTGTTAGAGGAGGTTTCTGATCGGAGGAAAATCCTTGGAGTGGCAATCAAGAAAGTTTCCGGCACGAAATCCATTGTTGTACGTACGCTGCCCTTTAACGATTCTTCCGCTCCATCCAAACCGCTTGACTCTCTTTATCCGAAACCCTAGGAACCAAAAATACGACATTTTGTAGAGGCCTACACCGATATCGACGACCCTTGCACGTAGAGTTTAAAGCAACCGCCAATATACGTTATCTATCTCAGGCTACACTCACTCCTAGATGCATCCTGGCTTGGATATACCGTCCCCGCCTGGGTTCCCGGTTCGGTGCCCGCCTCCGTACTGTCGAAGCCAGTACGACTGAGAGCAGGAGCGGCAGCAGAGCCCGCAAGCGCTCCGGTGGCTAGACCGTTGGCACAGGACGGCGTGGCCACCAACGTTGTCACACCAACGTTAAAAGAGGAGATAAGAAGAAGCGACGTTTCCGACAATTTCGCGGGAAACTCGCCAATTGGCGACTTGTTCGCGTTTGTGAAGAAGTCGCCAATTGACAATTTTCCCACGGAATTGTCGGCGACGACGCCTGCTCTAATTTCTTCTGTTTACGTTGGTTCGACAATGCTGGCGGCCGCACCGTTCTGTGCCGCCAATCCAGCCGCCGGGGCGTTTACGGGCGCCTGGAGAAAGGGATTTTGTGCCCGCAGTTTGCTAATTGGTCGCGTGCTTACTAGGAGTGTTCTGATAGGTGGAAAATCCCTAGAGAAAGAGATTTCGTGCTCGCAGTTTCCTGATTGTTTTTTGTAAGGCTGTGTTCTGATTGGAGGGAAATTGTTGGATGACCTATCAGTAATCTGCCGGCACCAAATCCCCTGCTCTACGTAGGCTGTCCTTCCACGATGCTTCCACGCCATCCAAAGCGTTTTAAACATTTTTTGTCGGAAAGCCTAGGAACCTAAAAGCGATATTCTGTAGAGACCCACGGCGATATTCGCAACCCTTGTACTTACAGCGCACATATATTTAGTCTATCTCACGCCACCACCCGCTCCGAGATGAATCCCGGCTTGGATATACCGTCTCCGCCTGGGTGATCGCTTCAGTGCCCGCCTCGGTACAGTCAAACCCGCACAAGTGGCCGCAGGAACGGCAACGAAGTCCGCAAGCGCTCCGGCGGCTGGACTGGCGGCATAGACCGGTTTGGCCGCCAGCGTTGTCGAACCGCCGTCGACAGAGGAGATCGAAGGCGGGGTTGTCGCCGACGGCAACGCAGTGGGAAACTAGTCCATCGGTGATGCTTTCACACTTGGGGGGTATGTGACAGGTTCTTGAGCCCTCGGCTTTTTCTGATTGGTCGTTTGTTTTTGGAGGAGTGTTTTGATTCGAGGGAAAGTCCCTGCATGGATTTTTTCCTCCAATCAGTACACTCCTGTAAAACAAATGATCCGTCAGAGAACGATGCAGGCACGATAACCTGAAGGATATCCCCGAACGTGAAAACATCACCGATTGACCAGTTCCCATGGCGTGTCGGTGACAACCCCGATTTCGGTTTCTCCGTGTGTATGGTGGTTCGAAAACGTCGGCGGTCGCATCTTTCTGTGCCCCTGTTACTAGTCCAGCCGCCTGACTCCATTGCCGCTCCTGCTGTCGTTTGAGCTGATTTCGACTGTACCGAGGCAGGCACCAAAGCGGGCACCGTAACGGGGACGGTGTATCTAAGTCAGCATGCATTTGGGAGTGAGTGTGGCCTGGCATAAGTGCAATAAGTGGCACTTGTTAAAAAGCATACACACATTACGTTTGAGCTCAACGGTGAGGACGCCTGCACCATTCGGCCTCTCTTCACTAGTCCCATTTCGGTGGTCGGCACCCAGAGCAAAGTGATTTCGTGCCCCCAGGTTTCTGATTGCTCACTTGGGTTTGAAGAGTATGCTGATTGGTGGAAAATCCCCAGAGGAACGGATGTCGTACCTACAGTTTTCGGATTGGTCTATACGTTTAAAGAGGTGTTGTGATTGGAGGAAATACCCTGGATGATCAATCGGAAAGCAGCGGGCACGACGTCCCTTGCGTTACGCTGTCCTTCCAAGATTCTTCCACCCAATCCAGAACGTTTGGCTCCGATATACGGAAGCCCTAGGAATCCAACAGCGATAGTTTAGAGAGCACCACATTGATATCCGCCTCTATTGCGGAAAACCATTGTAATCAGGACCCACGATATACACGAAAACCTACATACTCTACTGTTTAAACTAACCATATTTGGTCCTGATTACTGCTGTATATTCCCCCTAGTATTACAGTCCATCGTAGCAAGCGCCATTTAGTTACATCTGCCTCAGGCCACACTCGCTCCCACATGCATCCTGTTTTTGACATACCTCCCCTCTCTGGGTGCCCGTTTCGGTGCCTGCCTTGGCACAGTCGAACCTAACACGAGTGGCAGTAAGGAACGGCAGCGGAACCCGCAAGCGCGTCGTCGGCTGTGCGAGATTCTCAGAATGATACTTCCGCCAACGATGTCGAACCACCGTCAACTCAGGAGTTCAAAACAGGACTGGTCGCCGACAACGCCTTGAAAAACCGGTCGATAGTCAACTTTTCGAAGAAGTCGCCGATTGACCGGTTTCCCACGGCCTTGTCGGAGATGACTCCCCTTCTGATCTCCTCTGGTGACGGTGGCTTGACAGCGCTGACGACCATATCGTCCGGGGCATCTGGCACAGCGGCCGACGCGCTTGCGAGTTCCGCTGCCGTTCCTGCCGCTGCTTGTGCGGATTTCGAGTTTACCGAGGTGGGCATGGAACCGGGGATGGTATGTTCAAGTCGGCATGCATGTGGGAGTGAAGTGTGACCTGATAAATATTACATAAACTGATACTTGCCAGAACGGTTATACAGAATACGTTTTGAACTCCGTGATTAGGATGGCCCCCATCACACGGCCCCTGAGAGTCTCTACATTGGCCCTAGGTCGGCACCCAGAGAATGGTGATTTTGCGCCCTCACTTATTGTATTGGTCACATGTTTTTAGGCTTTTCTGGTTGATGGAAAAAGAAAAGACGATTTCGTGCCCGCAGGTTACGGACCGACTGATTGTTATAAAGCGATGTTCTGATTTGTGGAAAATCTTTAGAGAATGAGGTTTCGCGCCCACATTTTTCTGGCATTCCTTTGTTTTTACATATTGTTCTGATTGGAGGAAAAACTCTGGATACCACTTCAGAAAGCAGCGCGCACGAAGTCCCTTTGTCCACCCTGTCCTTCCGCGATTCTCCCGCCCCATCTAGAACGCTTGGCTTTCGTTAACGGAAACCCTAGGAACCTAAAGGCGGTGTTTTGGAGATCCCCACACCGATACCCGCGACTCTTGTACGTTCAGGCTACTGCAAGGAATACTTTACGATATCTATCTCAGGCTACACTCACTCTCAGGTGCATCCTGGTTCGGAGATACCGTCCCCGCTCTGGTGCCAGCTTCGGTGCCCGCCTCGGTACGATCGAAACCAGCACAACTGACTGGAACGTCCGCTGATCCCACCAGCACTCTGGCGGCTGGACTGGCGGCCACATCGCTCTGTGCCGCCAGCCCAGCCGCCGGAGTCTTTGCAGAATCCGCTGATGTTCCTGTGCTCGTCTGTGCTGGTTTCGACTGTATAAAGGCGGGAATCGAAACGGGCGCCAAAGCGAGGGCGGCATCTCCCAGTCAGCCTGTATGTGGGAGTGATTGTAGCCTGAGAAATATATATTAAAGTGGCACTTGCGATAAATGTTATACAAATTTCGTTTGGATTCAGTGGTCAGGAAGCCCTCATCATTCGACCACTGAGGAGTTTCTACACCGGTCCGATTTCGGTTGCCGGCACCCAGTGAGAACGCGATTTCGCGCCCGCAGGTTTCTGATTGGTCGCTGCCTTTTATGGAGTAACCTGATTGGTGGCAAATGCCTAGAAAAAGGGGTTTCGTGCCCGCAGCTTTGAGCTTGGTCAATTTATTTTAAAGGGAAATTTTTGTTGGGGGGCAATCTCTAGAGGAGGAGAATATGTGCCCACATTTTTCTGATATTCGTTTGTTTTTTATGGAGTGTTTTGATAGGAGGATATTCGCTGGACGAGCAATCAGAAAGCTGCAGCCCTGAATTCCCGTCCTCTGCGCTGTCCTTCCACGATTCTTCCGCCATATCCAAAACGTTTGGCATTCTTTAACATAAACCCTAGGAGCCTAAAAGCGATATTTTGTTGAGCCCCACACCGGTACCTGCGACCTTTTTGTATATATATAGTATAGCAAGCAACTTTTTATTTGTTTATCTCAGGCCACACTCACTCCCAAATGAATCCTGACTTTGATATACCGTTTGAGGTATCGGTGCCCGCTTCGGTGCCCGCCTCGATAAAATCGAAACCCGCATAAGTGGCATCAGTAACGGCAGTGGAGTCCGCAAGCGCTCCGGCGGCTAGACTGGCGTTCACAAAAAACGTTACATGCCGCCAGTGCAGCCGCTGGAGTGCTTGCAGGCTCCGTTGCCGTTCCTGCTTCACCTTGTGCGGGTTTCAACGCTCCCGAGGCGGGCATCGAAGCGAGGTCGGTATATTCAAGTCAGCACGCATCAGGGAGAGACTTGGGCCTGTCATAGATGTAAAATAATGGCGCTTGCCATAAACGTTATACAAATTACGTTTGAGCTCAGCGATCAGGATACCCTCATTATTCGTCCCCTGAGAGTCTCCGTATTGGCCTTAGTTCGGTGGTCGGCGCCCAGAGAGAACACGATTTCGCGCCCTGATTGGTCACTGCTGTTTATGGACTACTCTGATTGGTGGAAAATCCTCAAAGGAAGGGATTTCATGCCCGCGGGTTTCTGATTGGTCAATTCTCGCTAATGTGCAGTATGATTGGTGGAAAATCCCTAAAAAAAGGGATGTCGTGCCGGTATTTTTGTGATATTCGTTGCATTTTAAGGAGTGTTCTGATTGGAGGGAAATCGCTGGATTACCAATCAGAAAGTTCCGGGCACGAAGTCGCTTGGTCTAAGCTGTCCTTCCACAATTTTTCCGCCCTATCCAGAACGTTTGGCTCTCTTTATCATATAGCCTAGGAACCTAAAAGCGATATTTTGTACAGGCCCGCACCGATACCCTCGGTCCTGGTACATGCAGCGTCCTCTTGGTTTAGTTACCTCAGGCCACACTCACTCAAAGATGCGTCCTGACTTGGATATACCGTGTCCGTCTTGGTGCTCGCTTCTGTTTCCACTTCGGTACAGTCCAACCCTGCACAACCGGGAGCAGCAGCAGCAGCAGCAGCAGCAGCAGCAGCAGCAGCAGCAGCAGCTGAGTCCGTAGGAGCTTCAGCGGCTGGACACGATGCCGCACAAGTGGAAGCAGCAGCGGCAGCGGAGGCCGTAAACGCTTCGGTGGCTGCACCGGCGGAAGAAAACGATGAGGCCGCCAGCGACGATGAACCGCGAGGCCCAGAAGATGATGAAGGCGAACCACTCGGACCGAGCGAGGAAGAAGACGGAATAGAGGTCGACCACGCACTGGAAACCTATTCGATCCTCCAACCTCTGTCGCTTTTGGTCGGCGTCCTTCTGATTACTGCGTTGCGAACCGACCAGGCTCACCGGCCAGCGCTACCGGCCTCCCCCGGAGAAACCCTCGATCCTGATGCTTCCTTCCTGAAGCCGGGCGCACACGCCGAGGGTGGCGACGAAGACGAAGACGGTGGAGAGAAGGACCCGCAACCCGGAGATGGCGGACATGTGACCGCCAACGGTGCTAAACCGCCTGGACGCGAAGACGCTGCACCGGCGGAAGAAAACGACGAGGCCGCCAGCGATGATGAACCGCCAGGTCCGGAAGATGATGAAGGCGAGCCACTCGGACCGGGCGAGGAAGAAGACGGAATTGTCGCAGACGACGCACTAGAAAACGGTTCGATCCTCCAACCTCTGTCCCTTTTGGTTGGCGTCCTTCTGGTCACTGCGTTGCGAACCGACCAGGCTCACCGGCAAGCGCTACCGGCCTCCCCGGGAGCAAACCTCGATCCCGATGCTTCGTTCCTGAAGCCGGGAGCACACGCTGAGGGTAGCGACGAAGACGAAGACGGTGGAGAGAAGGACCCGCCAACCGGAGATGGCGGACATGTGACCGCCAACAGTGCTAAACCGCCTGGTCACGAAGACGACAAACGCGAACAACCCGAACCGGGCGAGAACGAAGGCGGGGTTGAAGCCGACGACATTGCGGTAGGCTCGTCGGTTACTCAGCCTCTATCGCTTTTCGTCTGCGTCCTTGTGGCTGTAGGGTTGCGAATCGGCCAGGGCCACCGACCAGCGCTACCGGCCTCCCCGGGAGCAAATCTCGACTCTGACTCCGCCCTTCTCAAGCCGGGCGCACATGCTGAGAGTGGCGACGAACACCAAGACGGTGACGGACAGAAGAACCCGCCACTTGGAGATGGCGGACAAGTGGACCCGCCCCCCGACAATGATGGACAGCAGAACCCTCCCCCCGGAGCTGGCGGACGGCAGGACCCGCCTCCCGGACATGATGGACTGCTGGCCCCTCCTGCCGGAGATGATGGGCTGCTCGACGCACCACCCGGAGCTGGCGGACTGCTCGGCCCGCCTGCCGGACATGACGGGCTGCTCGACGCGCCCCCCGGAGGCGATGGGCAGCAGGACCCACTCCCCGGAGCTGGACTGCTGGACCCGCCTGACCCGCCTGCTGGAGGTGACGCGCTGTTAGGCCCGCCCCCCGCAGGCGAAGGACAGCAGGACCCGCCCCCCGAGGGAGATGGGCAGCAGGATCCACCCCCCGGAGCTGGTGGACTGCTCGACCCGCCTGCCGGACATGCTGGACTGCTGGACCCGCCCCCCGGAGGGGATGGGCAGCAGGATCCACCCCCTGGAGCTGGTGGGCTGCTGGACCCGCCTGCCGGGGGTGACGCGCTGTTAGACCCGCCCCCCGCAGGCGGAGGACAGCAGGACCCGCCCCCCGGGGGAGATGGGCAGCAGGACCCACTCCCCGGAGCTGGTGGACTGCTCGACCCGCCTGCCGGACATGCTGGACTTCTGGACCCGCCCCCCGGAGGGAATGAGCAGCAGGATCCACCCCCCGGAGCTGGTGGGCTGCTAGACCCGCCTGCCGGGGGTGACGCGCTGTTAGACCCGCCCCCCGCAGGCGGAGGGCAGCAGGACCCGCCCCCCGGGGGCAATGGACAGCAGAACCCACCCCCGGGCGACCAAGCCGACGGGGAGCAAGACCCGCCACCCGCAGGCGACGCCCTCCCCATCATTATCCCGAACCCCCGGTGAGTGGATTCTTAACCTTGCCAGCTTGTGATATATATGCGATCTTGGTTTAGCATCTCAAGTCGCCAGTGTGTCATGCTTAGAACATACATGCGATCAAGACTCTCAGCACCTCCCGTCATCAGAAGTGTATCATATCGTCTACTTTGAATATTCTTAATTATTTCACCCTTAAACTGTACTATTTTTTGTTCTTAGTCTATGTTCCACTTGGACTGGTCTCGACAACGAGATGGTTGGTAGTGCACACCAATTCCTTGTGACAGCATAATTCTGATAATTTTTCTACGCGGTCGAGGTCTCCTATCAATGCGGATTCATGCCGAGAACATTCTTATGAGGTCGGGATCTCGTATCATTACAGGTTAATTCCGACAATTTTCCCAGGCGATCGGGGTCTGCTATCATGACAGCTTATTTCCGAGAATTTTCCCAGGGTGTCGAGGCTTTCTTAGTACAGCATTATTCCGAGAAATTTCCCTGACGGTCGGGGAAAGGGTTAGGGTTAACCTTGGGGTTGGGGTTAAAGTCAGGGATATGGTTTGGAGTAAGCAAATGTTGAATCTGCGAGTCAAGTCGTACCAATTTGTATTCACGACTCTTTTCCGTGGCTACACCCCTTCGGGGTCATAACTGCAGTACGAGTAGCCCTGTGATCGTGGTCGATGCGTAAAACAGCGGAATCTCATGACTGTCCTAGGCGTGTGACTACACCCTGAAACGATTGGCTCCGAGTTGACCTCTCTTTTTATCTCTGTGCGTTTTTTTTTCTCTCTCTCTTGTTCTCTTTCTCTCCCTCTATATAGCTCCCTATACATCTATTTCCCTCTCTCTCTTGTGGCGGGGGGGGGGGGGGGGGGGGGGGGGGGGGGGGGGGGGGGGGGGGGGGGGGGGCGGGGGGGGG
>JAYJMJ010262905.1:0-14252 GCA_036873875.1 Laminaria ephemera | reverse complement strand
TTGGGTTAGGGTTAGGGTTAGGGTTAGGGTGGGTCAACCATGGCTACGCCAAAAAACACAATAATGTGCAACCCCCCCTCCTCCTCTCTCACTCCTCTATCAAGAGCACCTCCTCAGCTCTCGCTATCAATAACGAGAAGCGGTGTGCTGCTACCCAGCTGCTCGAAACCCTGCGTCCTTTACCCTTATACGTCGGCCATAACTTCACAAGTGTACGAGTACGTCGTACTTTGTAACTTTGCGGAATAAATACTGCTGTCCCCTGCTGTACCTGGTGCGGCGGTATATCCAGTTCCCCCAGAGGCAGAGGACAAAGCAAGGTGGTCGCAAAAGCGTTGTTGTGGTGGGAGATCTGAATCGATTTTTACACGCGCCAACAAATACGCTGTACAGGTATAATAGTACTGCTGCTGTTGTATTTACAACTCGTATAATACTTGCTGTACTAGTAGGTAGAATAATACGGTGCGCAGGGCCAGAGGACCAGAAGAACAAAAGAGAAGTGGTTTCAAAATAAAAAAGCGCGGGGTGGGAGGTCTGAGGCGAGTTCTCATTTTTCATGTTTCACGGCGACGAGAAAGTTCCTCCGGCGGTGTGAGATTTGATATGATGCTTGAGATTTGATATGATGCCAGATATCATAATATATGAAATGCAGCTGGATATGACGGTTTGCACCTTTTTTTACAGCAGCCGCCTGCAGCCGCAGCAAAAAATAAAACTTGTGTGCGCCAGTTGGTCCGAAAAATAATTGGAGATGAGGAGAGACTAGTTCAACGTTCAATCTCGGGGCGCCTGTGCCTATGGTGCCCGGTCTAGCGTACTGAATCTACACACAAACATCAAACATTTCACGCTGCTGTATCTGCGATGTACATGTCTGTCTCCACCGAGCCACAAGAACTTGTGTACGAATCTCTCTTGGATGAAGAAGGATCGGCACGGACACAGGATGTACGTGTGGTATGTGCTGGATGTCGATGAACACAGACATGGAAACACACACACTTTCCAAACGCATACGAACTCGTGTGATACTCCTACGAGCCAGGAGAGCCAGTGCTCCGAGCGTTGGGTTATTTTGCAAGTGAAACAAATTCGCACATAATGCGCCCATAATGCACGCCTATAATATACTCCAACAGCAACAAACCGATACTGCTGTAATTATATTCGCACCATATATACGACGAGTATAAATCGTATTATAGCACCCAAAACGTCTGATTGATGTGGTGCATGATTCAGCCGTATAGTACTGTTGTGTGCGCACGGTACGTACTGTAGTAAGTACTGCTGTTTGTTCTGTGGAGTATTAACTTACCTGAGTACAGTATAGAGCACGTCCACTAGCAGGTCACTCACGTCTAGGAAGTCGAGGGAGTCGCGGACCCTGCACACGCTCCCGCTGAGAAGGGGGTGTGTCCGTTCGGGTTCCTTGCTGACGTCCTTGGTACCGAAGCAAGGGGGGAATGCCACCAGCAGGGCGGCCAAGCCCACGAAGTTCTGCGATAGGTAGAAAATTAAAACGTCGCACACGGAACAAAAATGCACAACGACAAGCAAAAATGTCAGGAGACACGTCAAGCAAGACAAAAAAAACGTGTGCGCTGTCAAGTAGCCTTGAAAAAGTCTGTGACTAGGAAGTTGAAAGTCTGCGATAGTTCGAGGGAGAAGAAAGGTTGTACATGAAAGCACAGCAAGCACCAATAATAAATGTCAGGAGTCAGGAGACATGTCAAAAGCGAGGGAAAACATACAGCATGCAGAAAAGTTGCATATGGAACAAAGCGCAGAAAAGATGTCAAAAGCCAGGAGTCATGTCCAGCAAGGAAAAAAGTGCGGTGGTAAAGGGGTGTATGTATATAGGGCCGAGTGTCGTAGTAACATTCTTCTTTCAACCCGTCGACCTCCTAGCCAGAGTTCCAGAACCAACCCTGGTCGCACACACGGTCACGCAGAGTCCCGTACGAAGAGTTATTTTCCTTTCTCTCTCAACCCTTCCCTGCCTCTGTCTCTCTACTTCAACCAACTGGGCCCCCAACCAACTTTCCACCTTTTTCCCCATCCCCTCTCTCCCATCCCGCCAACGATTCAGTGACTCTCCACAAACCCCACATCTACTGCGCACAATCTTCCCCAACGCCATTCCAGGGCAAATTCAAAACTGCACCCACGTTTTTGGGGACAAGTGACCTCACAACCTCACAATTCATGTCAAATATGTTTTTTTGCACTTTAAAGATTGCTACCAGTCAGTGTTGATATCTGGGGGTGAGTGCTGTCTTCTGGCATCTTTTGAGCACGAGGGACACGCTCCATGATGATGCGGAGAGATTGAAAAGTGGGGTAGACTGCGCTGGGTGGATGGGTGGATGCACAAAGCACAAAGGGCACTTCGTCGAGCAACAAACACCGAAGCGCGCGAAAATTGTCGTGGAGAGCGGGTCGGAAAACAACATGAAAAAATAATTATTGCCGAATAAACGATTTACGGTCGTTGTTACTGTGCTGGCTTGCTGTCTTCATACTCGCTGCAAGGCATTACTATCACATCCAGTCCTCGAATGCAAGGCGCACCCCTCGTGTCCCCGCATGTATCGGTGTGCCCTCACGTTTCATGCACAGGTGGGTCTTCGGCAACTTTTGTGTTGCGTGATGTGCTATTATTGGTGGTTTTTTGGCAAGTTGGGTTGCGCGATGTGTTGTTGTTGTTCCGGGCGACTTTCCTACAACGAGTATGGTTTCTCCTGGATATAAAAACAGCTGCATGCCTGTTCTACACGTTGGAAAATGCATGCAACAAAAAAAACAGCTGCTTGCATCAATAAAAAGAGTCGGTTTCAACTGCGCTGTTCTTGGAAGATGTTTTCCTCCCGGACCACAGAAAATCGCTCAGTATGAGGAGCAGCACGAGTATCTCACGATGCGCGTACGCAGTGCGCTCACGCAGTACGCACCCGCAGCAAACAGGCTCAAGACACTGCTAGACCCTCGCTCCACGAACCGCCGCGCATTTAGCTGTGACTTTAATACAACAAGTTGCTGCTGTGGATACAGAAGACAGAAGCAGCTGCATGCAGCAAAAAAAAACTGATAAAAAGAGCCGGTTTCTAGTATGTTCTTGAAAGATGTTGTACCGGAACAACCGAAAATCGCTCATTTTATCAAGAGCAGCACAAGCACGAGCATCTCGCGATGCGCGTACGCATTGCCCACCCGCAGCCGACAGGTTCAAGGCCATTGCACAGTAGATCTGCTCCATGACGCACCGCGCATTTAGCCGTGACAACTCGCTGGGGCAAAAGCTTAGCTGCAGCGGGCTATGATACCTGTACCCACGTTCAACTTTCATTTTCTTCTTACCTACGTTCAACTTTCTCCGCTTGCGGTGCAGTTACGCCTTCGTACGGCTCCCATCATCACGGACATCTCGCTGTGCGCAACAGCAGCAGACACACCCAAGACACTGCTAGATTCGCTCCATGGCGCGCCGCGCACTTAGCTGTGACCAAACTCTGTTTTGCAACAGCTTAGAAGTGGGATATATACCGGTATACGCACTGCCAACTTTATTTAGATCTATCTGCTGTACGACCTACTTTCAATTTTTTCTCTACAAACAAACCTGGGGACCTTTCTTTAATTTTTTATGAAGAAAGCAAGACTTTTCCCGCTAGCTATGAAAACACGTTCGTACAGGCCCCACCTTCATGACTAAGGGTGCGTGTGTAGGAAGATCTTGGTTGCAGCTACCGAAACCTTGTTAGTCCTGTCGCTGTTCGGAGAGATGGTTGGTGTGAGATGATGGGGGTGTCAGAAGGAGAAGAAGTACTGCTGTTGGTGCGGTTGTGACAATTGGGCCGGGGGGGGGGGCAGGGGCGCCGTCTATCTCCTCCCCAAGTCATTTTTGGCGCCAAAACAATTGCGGCTCTACCGGCACTGACGATCATATTGTTCCGGGAAACTTCTAGTGGGTGGAGCCCTCTAGAAAGACCGCATTAAAATTAAATGAAAAAATAATTGAACAAATAAACGTTTTTTTATTCGCCGGTCCAGCCGACGGCAAATCTTTTTTGTCAAAATTATATTTTTTTTATGCGTTGGAGGGAGCGAGGGCTTTTGAGAGAGAAGCCAGCAGGTTTATACAGTGACGACACCTACCTGTGTGATTACAATACGATGACAAATGAAATGCCAAGCACGGTACGTTGCCAGGAGAGGTGCCCATCTAGATCGCTTTTCCAGAAACTTATCTGCGGCGTTGTGGTATGTGTGTGTGAAGGATGGAGAAAAATCCAGAAGAAGAAAAATTGTACTTTGAAGTACCAGGTATGAACACAACAACCGGTGTGTGAACGTGTGTGTGTGTGTGCGTGTGGGTATGTACCAGGTATGTGGGTGTGGGTTCTGGTGTGGGTGTGGGTGTGCGTAGGTGCATGTGTGTGTTCTTCACAATTATATGTATACGCACCATCGACATCCAGCACGCACCCAGTGTCCTTTGCCATACCTGGTAGCATATTTCGCTTTTTTTCTTTCTCTCTTCCACAAAGTACAGTACCCACCCGTCTCCTCGTGCTCGTGTTGTACCAGGTACTTGTTGCTCTCTCCTGCGTTCAAGTTCAACCTCAACCAAACTATCCATTTACTGATGATACGACGATACACATTTTTTACGCCCGCCCGCACGTATTATGCAGCAGTGCAGGACTCCTAATAAGAACAACGGGGGGGGGGGGGGCACAGGCTGGTATTTATTGCAATATCTTACACAAAAAATCATCGGAGACGTTGTACTGAGGTTATTGTAGAATGCACCATCTCCCAAATAAGATGGTGTAGCCTGGGTCAGCATTATTTCTGTTTCTTAGTTGGCGTCCTGCACTGTATGTGCACGCACTCGTTTACGAAGCATCTGCTATGTGCAGTGCTAAATTCTAAACGCGGGGGTACAACAACGATGCCAATGATTTTACATTAGTTTGAGCTTGTTTGGATGCCTTTCATGAGCAGCCCATCGGATTTCCCACGGGATACCCATGGGTGGCCCATGGGCGACCCATGGGTGACCCGTGGTCGACCCGTGGGCTGTCGCTGCCAACCCATGGGTCATCCATGGGTCATCCATGGGCCACCGATGAGCGATGGGAAACCATGAGATCAACGATACATATTTTGGGGCTAATTGTGTTTGAACTTTGGCTCGATTTTCGCGGATTACCCGTGGGCGACCCGTTGTAGACCGATGGGGGACTCATAGGCGACCCATGGGTAACCCATGGGCAACCCATGGGCGACTCATGGGTAACCCATGGGCTATCACTGCCAACCCATGGGGCACCCACGGGCCACCCATGGGCGTCCCACGGGATCAACGATGTACGTTATTGGTAGTTTGGCGTGATTTTCGTGGGTGGCCCATGAATGACCCATAATCCATGTGGTAGACCCATGGGCGACCCATATGGGCGACCCATGCTAGACCGATGGGGGACCCATGGGCGACCCAAACGCAATGCATGGGCGACCCATGGGCGACCATGGGCAACTCATCAGTGACCCATGGGCGTCCCGACCCATAATATGGGCGACCCATGCTAGACCAATGGGGGACCCGTGGGTGACCCAAGGGCAATGCACGGGCGACCCATAGGCGGCTCATGGGCAACCCATGAGTGACCCATGGGCGTCTTATGGGCCACCCATTATTAGCGACCCACGGGTGACCCATTGATGACCCATGTGCTATCACTACGAATTCATGGGCCATCCAAGGGCGACCAAGGGATAAACGACGCACATTATTGGGCTAAATATATTGGTACATAATCTCAATTTTCGTAGATGACCCTATGGCTACCCGTGGTAGACCGATGGCAACCCATGGGCAGTCCATGGGCAGTCCATGTGCGGCCCATGGGTGGCCCACCATCCATCACTACCAACGCACGGGCCACCCATGGGCCACCCATGGGTGGACCATAGGACCAACGATGAACATTATTGAGCTTAAATGCTGGCACTTTGGCGCGATTTTCGCGGGTGACCCATGGGTGACCCATGGGTGACCCATAGGCGACCCATGTGGTAGACCCATGGGGGACCCACGGGGCACCCATGGGCGACCCATATAGGAGACTCGTAGTAGACCGATGGGAGACCCATGGGCAAACCCATGGGTGACCAATGGGCGACCCATGGGCAAGCCATGGACGACCAATGGGCGACCCATGGGCGGCCCATGAAATCACTGATAGTGATACTAACCCATGGGTCACCCGTGGATCACCCATGGTATAATGGTACTACCCCATCGGTCACCTACGTGTAGCCCACCGCGGTGTGCAAGTTAAATGTGGTTATATAAAGACAATAAGGTACAACCCGACAATGTACAGTATGGGCGTTTTAATACAGTGAGGGCCCTTGGGTCACCCGTGGGTCACCCGTGACTTAGTTCGACTAGCCTATATGGGTCACTCATGGGTCACCCATGATTTAGCCCACAGGCCACCCATGGGTCCCCCATGGGTCGCCCATGGTTCACCCATGACTTAGTGGTACTACCCCATGGGTCACCCATGGGTCACCCATGACTTAGTGATGCTGGCCCAGGAGCCATGTGTTACCCATGGGCCGCCAATCGGCGACCCGTGGGTAACCCATGGGCCACCCGTGGCCGGCCCATGAGATCAACGAAAGTGTTGCTAGCCCATGTGTCACTCGTATGTAACTCACGGCGGTCTGCAGGGTATTTTATTTTTAAAATACTATAAGGTACAACCCGGCAATGTACTTCATCGGCATTTGTATACAGTGAGAGCCCTTGAGTCACACGTGGGTGACCCACGACTTAGTGCTACTAGCCTATGGGTCACCCATGGGTCACCTATTGGACACCCATGGGTCGCCCAAGGGTCACCCACGACTTAGTCGTGCTAGCCCTGGGTCATCCATGGGTGACCCATGACTCAGTGGCGATAGCCCATCGGTCACTTATTGCTCCCACCCATGGGTCACCATGAGTTAGTACCACTCGACGATCTACAGTATTTGACATAATTTCTAACTTGATATTTCACCTTCCATGGGCGTCCTATGGGATTTCTTACGCGACATCGGCGACCCATGGGCTATCACTACCATCCCATGGGCTACTCAAGGGCCACCCGTGGGCTACCCATGGGCGAACCATGGGAAATCCCTGGGCCAACCGTGGATGACCCGTAGGTGACCCGTGGGTGACCCGTGGGTGACCCGTGAGCAAACCATGGGCCAACCGCGGATGACCCATGGGTGACCCGAGAGTGACCCGTGAGTGACCCGTGGGTGACCCGTGAGTGAGCCATGGGTCCATGGGTGACCCATGGGCAACCCGTGGGTTACCCATATGGTTCACCCACGGGTCACGCATGGTTTGACCCATGACCAACCCATAGCCAAACCGTGGGTGTGACCAATAGGCTAGTACCACGAAGTCTTGGTTCACCACGGGCTACCGACCATATGGGCTATCCGTGGGTGACCCATGGGCAAACTGCGGGGCCGTGGATGACCCACCTGCGACCCATGGGCTAGCCGTGGGTGACCCATGGGCTATCCGTGGGCGACCCATGGGTGAACCGTGAGACCGTGGGTGACCCATGAGCAACCCATGGGCTAGCCGTGGGTGACCCATGGGCAACCCATGGGCTAGCCGTGGGTGACCCATGTGCCAACCGTGAAAGACCCACTGGCTTAATGTGGGTAGTATATGGGCTAATTGTGAGACCGTAGTTGACCCATGGCCGACCCATGGGATAGCCGTGGGTGTCCCACGGGCTAACCGTTTCCCCATGGGTCATCCGTGCGTGTCCTATATGTGTTACCCATGGGTCGTCCATTGGTTGCCCATGGGTCACCCGTGGTAATTCATCATCGCCAAAAGACTAATGTACAACGCGGCAGTGCACACTATTACCATTTCATACAGCGAGTGTCCACAGGCCGCCCATGAGTCACCCATGAGTAAGTGGCAATAGCCCAAGGGTCGCCCATGAGTCACCCATGACTTAGTGGAGATAGCCCATGGGTCACCGATGGGTCACCCACGTTCTCACGGATTGCCCATGCGTCACCCAAGGTTAGCCCATGGTCACCCACAGAATGCCCATAGGGCGCCCATGGGTCACCCACGGCCCCACGGTTATCCCATGGGTCACCCACGGTTAGCCCATGGGTCACCTACGGTTAGCCAACGGTTCACCCGCGGATAGTCAGTGGGTCACCTGTGGTCACCCGTGAGTCAACTGTGGGGCCACGGTTAGCCCACGGGTCTCCCACGGTTTGCCCATGGTTACTATAGCCCATGGATCACCCGTAAGTGTCCCATGGATTAGCCAAGTGTAATCCACGGTTAGCCCATGGGTCACCCGTGGATGTCTCATGGGTTAGCCATGGGTCGCCCGTGGGTCCCCCATGAATCACCCGTTGGAGGCCCATGGATTAATCATGAGCCAACCGTGGTCTCACGGTTAGCCCATGGGTCACCCAAGGTCTCACTGTTAGCCCATGGATCGCCCACGGGTAACCCCTGGGCCGCCCATGGGTCACCTACGGCCAGACGGTAAGCCCAGGGGTCACCCTCGGCTAGCCGGTTAACCCACGGATCACCCACGGATAGCCCATTTCCAGTCACCCGTAGTGAACCTTGACTTCGTGGTACTAGCCCATTGGCCACCCACTGTTCGACTATGGGATGCCCATGGGTCACCCATGGGTGGTGACCCATGGTTCACCCACGGGTTTCCCATGGGTCACCCATATGGATCACCCACGGTTGGCCCATGGGTTGCCCACGGGTCGTCCACGGGTCACCCACGGGTCACCCCCGATTGGCCCTGAGCTTGCTCATGGGTCGCCAATGGGTCGCCCACGGGTGGTATGGGTTGCCCATGGCCCTACCATGAGTCGTCCATGGGGCTACCATGGGTCACCCATGGTCATGTGCCAAAAACGACTGCCAGAAAAGTGGGCAATATGCCCATGGGTCACCCATGGGCAACCCGTGGGTCACCCATGGGTCCCCCACGGTTGGCCCACGGCTAGCTCATGAACCTCCTACGGGTTGCCCACGGGTGGCCCATAGGTCACTCATGGGGTTCCCACGGGTCACCCATGGGGCGCCCATGGCCCACCATGGGTCGCCTAATGCCCACCATGGGTCGCTTATGGAAATAGATCGTCCATGGAAATGTGCCAGAAACGACTGCCAGAAAAAAATGGCAACATGCCCATTCGTCACCCAAGGGTCACCCACGGGTCGCCCATGGCTCACCGACGGGCCATGCATGGGTCACCCACGGGTTGCCCATGGGTCACCCACGGCACGGGCCACGCATGGGTCACCCACGGTTGGCCCATGGGTCGCCCATGGGTTGCCCACGCGTCATCCATGGGTCACCCACGGGTGGCCTGTGAGGGGGCCCATGGGTTGGTAGTGATAGGCCATGGGTTGCCTACGGGTGGGATGGGTCGCCCATGGCCCACCATGAGTCGCCTATGGCCCACCATGGGTCACCCATGGTAACGTGCCAGAAACAACTGCGAGAAAAAATGGCAGCACGCCCATGGGTCACCCATGAACAACCCATGGGTCACCCGTGAGTCATTCACGGTTGGCCCATGGCTAGCCCATGGGTATCCTACGCGTTGCCCACGGATGACCCATGGATCACTCATGGGTTTTCCATGGGATGCCCATTGTCCATCGTGGGTCGCCCATGGAATTGGGTTGCCAATGGAAATGTGCCAGAAACGACCACCAGAAAATTGGCAATGTGCCCATTCGTCACCCATGGGTCACCCATAGGTCACCCACGGGTCACCCATGGGTCACCTACGGGTTGCCCATGGGTCACCCACGGGCCACGCATGTGTCACCCACGGTTGGCCCATGGTTTGCCCATGAGTCGCACATCGATCGCCCACGGGTGGCCCGTGGGTGGCGCTTAGGTTGGTTGTGACAGCCCATGGGTCGCCTACGGATGGCATGGGTCGCCCATGGCCGACCTTGAGCCGCCCATGGCCCACCATGGCTCGCCCATTGACGCATGCTACGATAGAGGTAGCACTTTTCGGCGTTTTTTGTTTCTGAATGACGAGGGCTCCTTAACCCAAAATCGTCGGAAATGTCATTCTTGTTCTACGATATGAATTTTTTTTGTATACCTAGGCCATAGGTTTGTTCATCGGGGTTGCACTTTCATTCTTCTCAAAAATCAGTTTTGGGGTGAGGTTTAGAGCTCCTCAAGTGAGGAGCCCCATTAATAGAAACAAAATGGTGCACCTTTATCGTAGCATGTGTCCATTTCTTTTTTCTTCATCTCCTGACTTGAGGAGCTCTACACCCCACCCAAAAATTGACTTTTGAGTAAAGTGAAGGTGCATATCAATGAACAAACCCACGGCATACAGGTATACCAAAAGTTCATATTTGCAAAAGAAGGACGAAATCCCGACGCTTTTGGGTTAAGGAGCCCCATTATTCAGAAACGAAACTAGCCAAAAATTGCTACCTCTATCGTGGCACGTGTCGCCCATGGGTCACCCACGGGTCATCCATGGGCCCCCCACGGTTGGCCCATGGCTAGCCTATGGGTCCCCTATGGGTCGCACACGGGTGGCCCATGGGTCACTCATGGGTTTCTCATGAGTCGACCATGGGGCGCGCATGGCCCACCATGGGTCGCCCATGGAAATGTGCCAAGAACCATTGCCAGAGAAAATGGCAATATCGTTATGTTTGCCATCCTCTAATGTGCAGCATGACCTTCAATGCTTCAGTGTTGATCACTCATATAAAGACCCCCCAGAAAGTACAAGAAAGGTATCGTCTTTCTCTCTACATTTTCGACCGGCTAGGAAGAGCATGCAGCGGTGCAAGCATCGTTTTTGTTCGCACGGGTCATGACCCATGGTACGGTAGAGGTGCACTGTTGTTTTTCTGAGACTCCTCACTTGAGGAGCTCTATACTGCACCCTAAAAAAAGTATTTGGAGAAAATTAGAAGTGCTCCCCGATGAACAATCATCATATGGCCTAGGCATACCTAGGCATACCACGAAACATGTTAAAAAAAAAATAGTCTAATTCCGACGATTTTCTGTTAAGGAGCCCCGTCATTCAGGAAACGTTTCAGCCAAAAAGCGCTATCTCTATCGTATCATAGCACGCCTCTCATTTGTCGCCCTACGCTGCAGTTCGTACATACCTTCTACCCCAGAGCAGCCCGGGCCGCTTAGTGTGGCCGATGACACAATCATCGTGTTTTCGACGCTTTGTCCCAAAACATTCCAAACAAGGGTTGTTGACAATTGGCCACCGTTGAGGTAGCACCCGCCACACCGAGAACATTTCAGAGTTGGCCTTATATTAGAATATCTGTTTGCGGTATATAGAAAGACTGGGCTACTATCATCGCTGAGAAGCGGTGTGCCGCACCCTATGCAGCATCTCCGAGCGAAAAGATCATGGCCTGATAGTTGGTAATAATGAGCCAGATAGCGAGACGTCTGTGACTATACCAGGTACCAGGTGTATAAAACCAAGAGCTGAAACCTACAGCGACAGTTTTTTTTTAAAGGAAAAAAACAAGACGTGAGCTGTGCGTTCTTCCCGATAGGTCGATACTCAACTTTGCAAGCTGACCGTGATACATCGGTCGCGCGTTTTCTAGGTAAATCCAACGTGAAGGATAAAGGCCGGTGACTTCCCTGACTGCTAACAGGGTCAACAGGACGATACCACTTACAGGCACGATTCTCAAATGGTCTCGGCCTATACCGTTCTGCGCACATACTGTTTTGTATAACTTTTGGAGGAGTCCGAAGGGTTCCCTGTGCTGTTTGTTTTGTCGCGTCCGTACCAGGTAGACACCGTATTACCCGACTCTAAACCCTTTAGGACTGACCTTATTATATGGCCGCGCGGATCTTTGGAGGGGTAGGCTGTTCGCGTTTGCGGGTTAGGAAGCACTTCCTGGTGAGTCCAAGATACAGGCGTAGACCCAGCCCAACACCTAACCCTTACCCTAACCCTAACCCTAACCCTAACCCTAACCCTGACCCCAACCTGAACCCAAAACCCTCAAAGATCCGCACGGCCGGATAGTATGGTATACTGCCTCTTTACCTAACACTACGATAACCGGTGTATCCCAACCTATAGGGCGAGATCGAGTAGTACAGTGCACCCAACAGGTAGCACTTGACTCTACATGTGGACCGCCGTATGTCGACCCCATCCCGGAGGAGTCCGGCCCAGAAACAACCTAAGACGCGGGAAGCGGTAGAGGTGCACGTGCACCAATTTTTTTCTAAGGCTCCTCACTTGAGGAGCTCCATACCTCTCACCCAAAACCTGAGCTTGAGAAAACTGAAGTGCAACCCGATGAACAGTCTCATGGCCAAAGTGTGTGCAACGAAAAATATTGCAAAGCAAGAATGACATTCCGACGACTTTGGGTTAAGGAGCCCCTTCCTTCTTAGGGTTAGGGTTAGCGAAAAAGAGTCGCTCCTATGGTAGCACCCGTCCAAACTCGGACACATGCCACCATAAAGGTGCGCCATTTCTTTTCTGGGGCTCCTCACTTGAGGAGCTTCATACCTCACCCGAAAACTTATTTTGAGTAGACTGAAAGTGCAACCCGATGACCAAACCATGGCCTAGGTATAAAAAATATTCATTTTTGCAAAACAAGAATGACATTCCAACGATTTTGGGTTAAGGAGCCCCCGTCATTCAGAAACAAAATTGTCTTAAAGTGCTACCTAAATCGTAGCACACATCCTCGGGTAAAAACATTATTCTGGATGTTTGCCGACCATCTGACAGTCCTGTTTCTACCGAAAAATCAAATACAATACAGTAGTGCCAAGTTTCTGTATGCGTACGTGCTATGCTTCATAGGTACTCCATATAGGCACAGCGCCCAGCAACGGCTGTCTACCTGTACCCCGTCAACATACAACTAGGCATCCTCCTTCAACACAGATGGTGGCGGATAGATATCCCCCAGTGTCAAATGGGGTTCTCTAATTTCCCCAGTGTCACCAGTGGTTCTCAAAAACGGACACGGCTTTCCGGTTGCCTGTGTGATCACAAAAGGTGTGTTCCAACGGTGAGGAGGGCCAAAAAGTTCCACCTCTATCGCACCACGCGTCCACATTAAAAGAAAAAATACCCCGTAGCGACCGCCCTCCTCGTGCCGGCTACCGTCGAGGAAATTCGCAGGCTGCGATCGTCTAGAGCGGCAAATAGCCGTCGCCGTGCTTCCTCCTCCCCAAACGCCTCGCATGCGCACCCGCGTTTGCCTCCTCGGTGGCACACTTTACTCGTTGACTCTTTTTGTGTGACGCGTGCTACGATAGGGTTAGCGACATGTGCGACGACAGACGTAGGACGCACACTACGATAGAGGTGCACCAATAATTTCTGAGGCTCCTCACTTGAGGAGCCCTATACCTCTCCCAAAAAATTATTGGGGGAAAACTGAAAGTGCTATCCGATGAACAATCCCATGACCTATAGGTATACAACGAAAATTATGGCAAAAAAAAAAGCGAAATTCCGACGAATTTGGGTTAAGGAGCCCCGTCATTCAGAAACATTACTCAACCAAAAAGTGATATCTCTATATATCGCAGCGCGCGTCGCAGCCCTTTTGGGCCAAAATATTTCTGACACGACTGGGCTCCTTACGACTGGAGAGCTGCCCAGCATTGTCGGAATACTAGGCGAATGCTACGATATATAGAGGTGAACCATTTTTTTTCTGGGGCTCCTAACTTGAGGAGCTCTATACCTCTCCCAAACACTGCATTGGGAAAAAACAAAAAAAGTGGTACCCGATGATCAATCCCATCATGGCCTAGGAATAAAAACGAGTTTTTTTGCAAAAAAAATATCGAAGTTCCGACGATTTTGGGTTAAGGAGCCCCGTCAGACTGGTCCTACGGTAGGGGGGCTACCCCCATTTTAGCTACTGCGTTTAGGCCACTCGGGCGAGTGGCTCATTATTTCTCTCCGAACAAGATTTTCCGTTTTGTTGGCGCAGCGCAAGTGACAAGAATCTCAAGGTAGTGCATATCGCAAAATAAAAAAAGCATAAAAAGCTGGAAGACCGCAAACAAATAGGGCAGTCCACTCTTCCGAGTGGCTCTCCGTACGGCTGAAAAAAAAAACCCAAAGATGCCCCACCCCCCTACCCT